>PQXI01000369.1:0-25014 GCA_004786145.1 Botrytis paeoniae | reverse complement strand
CCTAAACAGGCTAGATTAGACGAACCCTAGGCAGGCATATTGGTCCCCTCCGAGAGCACCAAGAGGGGATCAAGATGCTTACACAAGTAGTACGATAGTTAATATAGAGGCCTCTTCCATACAATTTTTTAATAATAATAATAATATTAATTGTAATATAAGGCTTATAACCTATCAGAAATAAACAGTAAGTTATATATAGAATATGATATTGTATATTATATATAGTCTACATATCCGGAAAACTCGGAGAGGGGAGTTTTGTAATAGTGTGTATGTGTTACACACGTACTACACATGTGATTTCCAATACTTTTAATAAAAGAATTGTATTACTTTTATATCTTAAAAAAATAATTTAGTTTATTCTTAAATTTTTTTTAAAAAAAAATTAATAATATCAAAATAAATCAATTTTAGTTTCTTAGACTTTCAAATATTCAATTTATTTAGGATTTTGTTGATTATCTTTATAAAAGAACGAATATTATATATATCAAGGAATAAAAAAATCTTAATAGACTTCTAAAATATAATTATTTTATATAGGTTTCTGATTCTGTTAGGGCTAAATTAATTAAAACATTGATATTAAATTAGATATCTCTCCTTTTCTGATATTATTAGTTGTTTAAAAATACTTTTTATATTATTTAAAATCTTAATAGATAATATAGAATCTTTATATCCTGATTTTATATATAAAATAATATATATTCTATCTTTCATTTTGATTTCAATAATCTTATTATTCTTATTGTTTTTTGATATAAAATATATCTTTTTAAAACTAAATCTCCTTTCAAGTTTTATTTCATAGATTCTTTCAATAGAGAATAAATTGACTTTCAATTCTAATATTATAAAAGAATAGAAGATGGTAGAGGTCATATAAGAAAAGCGTTCGTATATAGCATAGAACTAAAGCAATCATAAATGACTACACATAGTAAATAGAATAAATTGTTATATATCGACAATAAAATAAGAGAACGAATAGGAGCTATATTGTCAAGGTATAGATAAAGACTTATATTGTATCATAAGAATAGAAGAGCTATAAAAGGGTGAGGCCCTACTTATAGGAAGTAGGGCACGCTAGTGGTCTATGCCTAAGGCACGAAGGCAACTACAGATCATGTAGTTGGCGCTGTGACAGTACCCCCTGCTTAAGGCGATCGGTCCACAATCACAATACAAATTAACCTGAGATAACAAAATAATATTAGAATACTTTAATTTCCATTATTAGATTAAAATAAATCTTCTTAGGAATAGTAGTTAATTAACGGAGCTTTTTAGGTCTGCCTTAGCTTTGTTTCAAGGGTGCGCTTGGTGTAAGTATTGATGGAGGATTAATAGGATTAGGAGCAATAGGTCTTTTGAAACCTATCTAAGCGGGTAGATCTGGCTTGCCTGGATTCGCTAGATGGAAGGTAATGATTATGTTTTCCTGGCTGTAAAGGTTTTTCAATGGATTGCCAAAATACTAGGTAGTGTTTCCATTTGATTTGATAGTGAAATCTGTTCTCATTGTAGCAATCGAGGATTTCTTTGAATTTTTATTATTTGATTTCTTCACATATTTCATTATTCCTTTTGAGGATTTAGCCTTGATTTCTACGTAATTCAATAACATTAATGATATCTTAGCCTAGTAATCCTAATGAGTAGTGGAGCAATTGGAGTAGTGAATTGTAAAATACTAGGAAGATCTTAAAACTAGCTAAGAATTGGAGTAGGTAGGCACATTTATAAACCTTGAAAACCTTATAGAGGCCATCCCATTTGTTATTGTTCTTTTTTATTGGGCAATTTGTTTTCATATTCTTTATACTTATTTATACTTTATTAGCTTCCTTATATAGAAAAGCATTGATACAGATTCTATTAGCAAAGTCTTTGTATTTCTGAATCGATTGAACTACAAATGTTTTTAATTTAGTTAAAATAAAATCAAATCAATTTGTAATCTTGTTGACTTTGAAGAATTCTCGTTTTCTTTGATATAATAGGTTTGGTGGGATAGATATAAATAACTTGATACCGAGATATAAATAAAAACTGTAATTAGTGAAGAATGGGGATATACCAATAATTTCTGATATAATATTATTCAATATGAATTCTACAAATAGAAACCAATCAAACTAATTATTTTAATAGAAGTTTATAAAGGCATAAAAATATTGCTCAATTATAATATTGATTCTTTCTATTTAGCTGTTGGACTCGGGGTGGAATAAGGAAGATTGTTTTAAAGCGATTAATAAGCGTTTAGATAAATGCTTTCAAAACTTAGAAATGAATTGTGAGTTTCTATCGAATACAATATTATTGGGTGTGTTGTACAGGCAATAGATCTTTTCAACAAATCGATCTATAAGCTCCTCTACAGACAGCCCTACAATCGGTATGAAATAATATATCTTGATTAAACGATAGACAATTATAATAATATGTTAATATTTCTTTCCGTGGTGTTTACTGATTGGTAGCAGTGTGATATAGTTGATAGAAATATCGGATCAGGGGTGGAACAGTACTGGTAGGGGTTCAAGGAATCTGGGTGTAACGAGGCAGAAGGTTTTTGTTCGAAAACAGAGTTGGTAAGTTTGTACGAATATCTCGATTTCCCTTGATATATTAAACTACCAATATGTATGAGAGATAAGGTCGATAGTTTTGATATAGTTGGGATGTCCAATTGGTTTGGTTGAATATGTTTGATATATAATCTACGTGCGAAGCTTGGCGGAGGGGGGAATAAAGAGGTGGTTGTAATAAAAGATCTTATTATTTATTGGTTTATAATCCTGTAAGATAATTCAAAGATCTTTTCGAATACCTAGTAGCCAATGACAAGTAGAGGGATTTCGAAGTGTTGTATATATAATGGTAATTAGTTCGGATGATTTGTATACTTTATTGATAAGATCATCAATCGACTTGTTGGTATCAGGGATAATTATGTCTATCAGGGTTATGATTAGATCTAAATCATTATTTGTTTGTCGAATGATATCTTTGAATACAGCAGTATTGAATACTTTTTTTGGAAGGATTATTTATAAGTGATTTTTGATTTGGTTGTTATTGGGATTGGTGTATGCTGAACAATCTTCTACTTTGCAACTTAAAGTATTAAGGCGAACAGCTTTATGACTGGATCGATACGTAATACAGAAGTTGAATCCAAATAAGAATTCAGCCCATCTAGTCTATTATTGGTTTAATGTTTTTATTGAAATAAAGTATTCAAGGTATTTATGGTTGGTAATAATCTCAAATAGCTTTTGAGCCCTATATAATTCCGGTTTCCATTTCTTTAGTGATTTTATAATAGTTAGGAGTTTTTTTGGTTATAGATTTCATAGTTGTATTCGATAGTGCTATATTTTGATAAGAAATATACTATTGGGTATAGGCGTCCTTCATTATTGTATTATGAAAAAACACCACCTACAGCCCAATCGGAAGTATCAATTTCAACGACAGTGCAGCGATAGTAATCAAATATAACAAGAACCGGGGCAAAAGAGAAAGCGTTTTTCAATATCTTGAAGGCATCTTTTTGGTTAAGGATTCAATTCCACATCTTTTCCTTTTTTAGGAGGTGATTAAAGGGTTCTACGATTTTGGAAAAGTTGTAAATAAAATATTAATAAAAATTAGCAAATCTGAGGAAGTACTAAAGATTTTTGAGTTTAGTTAGCAATTTCCAATTGAATATAATATGGACTTTTTCCGGGTTCATTTCTATACCTCCTGGAGTAATAATCAAGCCGAGGTACTTAGTTCTTTTCGTTTCGAATTTGTATTTATCGATATCGATTTGTAATCCAACATCAATTAGTTGTTGGATAATCTTGTGGATATACTTTTTATGATTTATAATATTCTCGGAGTAAATCAGAATATTGTTTAGATACACTATGCAAATCCTATCTAAAAAATCAAAAAGGACATAATTAATATAGTTCTGGAACAAGGCAGGTACGTTGCAAAGTCCAAAAAGCATTATTAATAATTCGAATAAATCAAAATAAGTAATGAAAGCAGTTTTCCATTTGTGGCCTTCCACAATCCATAACTTATTGAAAGCAGTAATAATATCGAGCTTGATATAGATTTTGGTATGGTATAAAGTATCAAGGGTTTTTTTAATTAATGGTAGGGGGTATCAATTTTTGATAATAACATTATTTAGTTTTTGGTAATCTTGATAAATTCGAATGTTTCCTTTGGGTTTGATAGCTAAAAGAAATAGAACAGCCAATCAGAAACAAAACTCTCAGATAAATCCCTTACTCAAATTGTTATCAAGCCATCTACAAATGATTTGAAATTTAACTGGGGACATTAAACAGCCTTTGTTATATAGTAATTCTTTGCCTAATATAATCTCGATTTTGTAATCCCAAAAGCGTTGCAATAGAAACTCATTAACAAAAGAAAATAGGAATCCTAAATATAGATTACAAAACCAGGGAGATAGTTTATCTTGGATTTCTATTACAAAAGGAATAAATCGATCTATTTTTTTTATAAACTTATTAATATCACTATCTATTGAGTTATGGCGTAATTGAATAATATTTTCTATCACTACATAATATAGTTTGTAAGCTTTGTCCAATTTGTCCCAAAACACTTTTGTAATATAAACATTTTGGGTCTTACAGAATTGAATAAAGCTATTAGCTATAAAGAACTTTATATCTTACATTTCAGATCGAATACTTTACAGGACATCAAACAACTCGTTTAAGAGATCCAATGGTATTGGTGTATGTAGTAAGAATAGAATATTTTGGTTCTATAATGGTTTTTTATATATTCTGAAACTAGCAATCATTCAAGCTGGGGCTAGTTTCAGGGTCAATCGATTTGGGATTATCTTAGCTCGAATATCTGCTTCACCACCAACATAACAAATATAATATAAATTGAATCCAAGTGGAGTTTTGAGATTAGCGATGTCGAGGTTTTTTTGGGTGTTTGGGGTTTCAATAGATTCGAGGATTATAGATTGATCTTGGGGTGGTAATAAAGTGTTTTCGAAGCTTTCGTTGATAATTTCTTCTATGGAGATTGATTTCGGGGTGAGTTTTTATAAAAGTGATTTAGGGTCGACCGATATAATTTTACTGCTTTTTAACAAAATTATCTTATAATTATTGATAATATCAAGAATAATGATTACCATAAAGTTAGTGGGGCAGTAATATCTTGAGTAATATGTAGATATAAATTTGAGTATTATTACCAACCAATCGATAATAAGATTATAACATTGGAGCTATAAAAAACCAAGGATTATAGAGTCTGCGATTGATAAAGTAATGATATAGAATAAATCAATCTTTTTGTGATTGTTAATTCATATATTTAAAAGTATATATTAAAACAGAATATTCGAGGGTTTTTTATTGGCTAGGAGTAAATAACGTATATGAGGGAGAGGGCATATAAATATACAGTGTTTAAAAACGATTTCTCTATCAATAAAGCTATAACCGGTAGTTTCGCTATTTATAAGACTGATAAGTGGAATAATTATATTAGATGTAAGAAAGATTTCTATCGAGATTTTAAAAGATTTGCTATTCATTGATCTAAGATACAAAGGATCCTTAGATATAATTGATCTTTTAATTTATAAAAGTAAATTTCTTATAAAAAACCTCGATTCGCGACTGTGAACCAAAATTAATCTTTTAATATACCTAACTAGAAAACTAAACTTTCGCTTTCCTTTAAGTGAATAGATTCTTTGATGTATCCTTTTAGATCAATCTTTTGGGCAGGGTTAGAGGGGATTGGAGAGGCATAGCGTAATGGCGTGGCTGAGAAACGATTGGTAGATGAGAACGAATTCTGGTACAAAGGGGCAGTGGCATTACGATAGGGTCTGGGGCTTTGGTATTGATTGACTGTGGGGAAACGATTGATGTGAGGGGTGTATCTCGTATTAGTATTAGTATTATATTTTGTATTGTTGGCTTGTTTTTCTTTATAATTGCTTTTAATATGACTGGGCTTTTTGTAATAGAGGTAGAGGCTAAGATTAATACATTGTTTTTGAGTATAATAAGATGGGGGATGCTGACTTTGGTGAGTGGTATTCAATTGTATAGGGTTGCTAGAGAGATTTGGTGTAGGAGGAATTGCGATAGTAGCCTGCTTCCTATTGTTCAATTTCGATTAGTCACAATTGAAATTGGTACCTTAGTTTTTACATTGATTATCGAAATAAATCTTTTTTTCTAAATCATCGTAGATATCTTACCACCAGATTATCCATATATTAATATTAGTAGTAAAGAGTTTATTAAAGCAATTAACCAAAGCATTGATCAATTCCTATAAAACCTTAAATTTGAGATTAGCGATTTGTTATTCAACAGTTTTCTTGTATTTGATAGTAAGCTGTTTGGATTTGGTAATAAAATTACCAAACGGAGTTTTCTTCATCTTACACTTATTGTAATCCATAAAGGCCTTATATGAAAAATCAAGGGTTTGATATTGCTTATTCAATTCACGCCAGATACTTACTATAATACGCCATCCGAAAGACCAAAGATCGGAATCATACAGGTTATCAATAATTATATCAAAGTATATCTAATTGTTTGTGTAAGCAGAGCCAGAAAGTAAGTTAACAAGAAATGTAATCTTTTGGAATTCCGATTCATTTTCATAATCTGTAGTTAAGCAATAATTGATTACGCTATGGAACGTTGTGTATTAATCCTAACGCTTTGTAATATCTTGCTTATTATTACTAAACTTTTCGGGAGTAATGAAATACTTTCAACAAAACGGGGTTTGTGGGTTATTGCGAATAACAATTTTCAATATCTCAATTGTATCTTTCAATTCAACAATTTTTGATTAAACATCGGCAACTTAAACTTCTACTACTGCAGCTTGAACTTCTACTATTGCAACTTGAACTTATAGTGAATTTATAATCGATTTGATTGATTTAAATATAGTTTGCATAACTACGAAATGTACAGTGTTCAAATCGTTGAACAAATTTATAAACAAAGAAATATCAGTTTCGGCGAAATTGAAAACATAATTCAAAAAAAAATTTATAAGAATAAACTAAATACTAATACTTAATCAGCCATCTTCGAGATACTCTTACAATCATAAAACAATCTTACAGAGTTCCTAAATAACAACAACTAGGGTGCACAACAGATCAGCAGTAGATACAATCGGCACAATCGAAATATGATTTCGATAGGATTTAATTAAAATGAAGCTATAATAACTTCTATAAAGATGATACATATTATCAAGATACAGATAAAGACTTATATTGTACTATAAGGATAGAAGAGCTATGGAAGGGTGAGGCCCTACTTATAGAAAGTAGGGCACACTAGTGGTCTATGCCTGAGACACGAAGGCAACTACAGATCATGTAGTTGGCGCCGTGACAATATAGCATGCATGTATTAAAATATAGGTAGTTGAATAGGAGGTAAGAATATAGATTGCGTTTTTCCAAGTCTACTAAAAGAAGATCTATAAATACTAACTATGGAAGTTATGTGATTGATAAGGGATGTTTTTCCGTTCACATTCCTCCTTATTTTGATAACTTGATTATCTCAATTGAGATAAATCAATCAAAAAAAAGAAAGAAATCGTACAAAAATTAAGTATTAATATTTCAATTATTTATACATACCCTTCAGGAACTGGTTTATCTCTTACTAGCAAATTATAACTACCAAAGAGGCACAGTATAACTTTACCCAAATTAGATAAAGTTATAATTACTCGATTCCAATAATATTAATTACGTTTCTGATTATAAACATACAATCTTTCTCTTGCTTTTCCGAGTTATTTTAATAACACGCTTAGATATCTTCTTTCTTTTAGTAGAAACAGAATTTCTAATATCACTTGCTGTCCTCTTATTACTTCGAGAGGTTGATAGAATGGGTTTACTAACGTTCTTACCTTTAAATAAAGTTTTCAGGTTACTATTATTATTATTAAAGAGATTATCCTCAGAATCCGATAATATAGAAACAAGTTTACTATCTTTATCTGATATAAAAAATACTCTTTCCTCGTTTTCAGAAATAGGAATATTAATAATTTTGAAAAAGAATTTATTACTATATTCTAATTCAAAAAATTAAGAATCGATAAAAGCTCTTAGATATTGATTATAAACAATTTGTTAATTGATTGATTGATTGATTGATTGATTTAATTAATGTCCACCTTCAGTCTATAACTATTTAAAACGGCTAGACCAAAGGGGTCTAGCGGATAACTTTTAGAGTACAAAAATAGGGATATTCAACATGGGGTAAGTGAAAACTAATACTGGGGACTATTATTCACTTATTATATATAAAATGTATAGTAAATTGATAAGAAAATCGATTTGAAATCTCTTTCCTTTTTTCTTCTATTTTTCCTCTTTCATTCCAATAATAATTCTTTCTCCTTCATATATTACCTCTTCCTCCTCCTCTATTTCGTTTTATAACTCAGCTCTTAATAAATACCAGATTTAAGTAACAATTTTAGTAATATTAATAAATTTGACTACTCATTCGATATCTATTTTCGTATATAGTAAGAATTATAGATTGATCTTGGATATAAATATTTCTTTGAAAATCTCTTTTCTTTCTTTTCTATATATTAGGTAGTCAATAAGAAAATGTGTCGCTGTTTCAATATTGTTGTATATGCATTTATTATTTGAAAGCTTAAAACAATGTAAATAGGACCTAATATATCTATAGCCAATTTTGAATTGAAAGAAGGTATTAGTAGTGTTTCGCTTAGTGCCTTCTGATAGTTTGATTTTGAAGCTAATTTTCTATGGAAAGAGTTTTAAATAGGTTGTATTCGATTAATTGATTTTAAATTCATATTGTTTGAGAATATCTAATTATTGATTAGAGTTGTATTTCTTTATAATTATACCAAGTAATCCAAAACTAGTTTCGCTTGAAGTGGATTGTATTGTTGTAGTTTCTTTTGCTAATTTATCTGTTAGTTTGTTTCCCTATATTGAAGTGTGACCTGGAATCCAATTTATAGATATTTCAGTATTTTTGGTCTTAATTTCTTCAGCGACTTTTATTGCTTGTATTTGATATATCTATTCAGAGTGATCTAAGGGAGTTTTTAATCGAAAGAGTTCGGCTTGATTATCTAAATAGATTTTGTATTTCTGGCCTTTGTATACAAGGGAGCTAGTATATTCGATAGCTTTTGTAACTCTATATAGTTCTCCATTATAAACTAATTGATTAGTTCTGATATTGATACGTTTTTGGCTTAATATTTGATTATCTGATTAGATTACAACTATACCTACTCCTATACCAATTCCTTTTTCAATAGAAAAGGCATTAGTATATATATAGGTTGTGTTTTTGTCTCTATATTTGAATATTATATTGTAAAGTATAGCTATATCTTCTTTGAAGGCTTTACTAATATTGACTTTATATGGAATGTTCCTTTTTTATAGAGGGAAGTTGAAATGAATGATCTTTTCGAGTATAAAGGGGTTGAAATTTGATTCTATTGATTCTCTTATTTTATTCAATTGAAAAAGCTTATATCGTTTCCTTCAAGGAATAACTATTACTTCTAGATCTAATTTATATTAAGATAGCGAATCTTTTTCGATATTGATTAAATGATTGGGCAAGAGTTTAGCTAAACAGAAGGTGTATCGTCTTATATTTGAACCTAATCAAACTTTTACTGGTTTAAGCTCTGCTTCGATTTTCATTAAAAGAATTAGGGCAGTTTTGAATATTTCGAATATCTTTTGAAGAATTAGGTTTTGAAGTGATTAAAGAATGTTCTTGAATTTAGCTTGATTTTTCCATCAAATTTCGAATCCGTAATCAGCGATACTATTTATACAGACTATATAAAATTGTTTTATAGCTTTAGAACTAAGGCCCTTTTCTATATTAACTAAATGAGCCATTTGTTGAAAAACTCCTTTCGCTTATATTGCTCTAATATTAATTTGTTAATTGAATTTAAGATTTGGATCAAATCAAATACCAAGCTATCTAATTAAAGATTAAGATAATACTATTTCTGAATTGAGTAAAGTAATAGCGTATTGAGCTATTAGTTTGAAAGACGAGAAATGTATTAATTCTGTTTTAGCTAAATAAAATTGAATTGCGTTTTTTGAGCTAAGTTTGTATAGTTGTTTTATAACTCTTTTTAGCGAAATGACATTCTTTTTCCAAATGGAGGAACTAGCAATAAGAGCAATATCGTTAATATAAGAGAGGAATTTGACTGAATCATATTGAAAGAGATTCTGGGATATATATTAGAAAAAGAATTAAAGAGATAGGACTTCCTTATGAGATTCCTGTTGAGATTGGTTTGAAAGATTTGGTTTGATTATTGAAGGATAATTTTAATTGTCTTTGTTATAGAAAGGAAGCTATTTAAGCAATGAGATTTATAGATAATTATAGTCTTTAACAAATATCTAAAAGCCGATTTTTAGAAACATAATCAAAGGCGCCTTTTATATTCATAAATAGAACTAAGGTTTTGTTACTAGCTTGCTTATTGCTTTCAATCTCTATATTCAAAAGGAGAGCTGTATTGATTACTGATTTCTTTTGTTGACTTCCCATTTGATTATTATATAGAAGATGGATGGTTTCTGCTAAGTATTCTAATTGTTAAGCTAATATTCTTTCGCTTACTTTTTCCAAGCAATTAAGAAGTGTAATAACTCTATATACTTTTGATATCAAATAATCTGGTTTTAATATTTTTTTAAGGATTACTTCAATAGCTTGTTTCTAGTATTGTAGGTAATATCCGATATTAAGGAGTTTATTATATATAATAAAAAAGATTTGTAGAATAGCTTTATATACTTTTGTAATGATTTCTTATATAATATCATTAGAGCTAGGAGTTTTCCCTTGTATTTTAGCTGAACAAGTGTTTCTGAGTTCATTTTGAGAGAAATCAGATTATTCTTATTCTTTAGATTGTTGATATCCTTTTTATTTAGGTTTTATTATAATAGAAGATTGAGGGAAAAGAATAGTTCTGAAAATAGAGTATTTTTTTTCAAAAGAGATTTTTGAGGTAATATCTGGGATCCTTTGATTTTGATAGTTCTTTATATAAACTATTATTTTGAAAATAGTTTGAATATCCTCTTTTTCTAGGAAATTATTCCAATGATTTTTCTTTACTATTTTAATAGCTTGAAAATACTTATTTCTGGCTTTGTAATAAAACCATTTTAGAGTATTATTTTCGAGATTATTATTAACTAATTGTTTTGCTTTTTCTACTTCTTTTCGAAGAGCTTTTAGTTCTAATAATCACTATAATTTAGCTCTTTTATTTGTTATTATCTTCGAAATATAGTTTTCTATTGCTTTTTGAATAATTCTTGTGAACTTGCTAGTAGCTTGATCTAATTTCGAGTGATATATATTGTTTTCTTATAGGAAATCTATTGAGTTTTATTTAATTATAGTGAATATGCTTAATTTAGTTAAAGTAAATAAGTAATTAACTTTGAAGTGTAGAATAGATTTGAATAGCTTTTAATTAACTAGTTTTGTATAATATCTGATTATTAGCTTCTGAAAAGATATATTTAGATTCTTTTTTCCTTTTAATTCAAATAGAATCTTTGTATAATCGGATCTCATATTTGAAAGTATTTGTTATTCTTGTATTCATAAGGAAATGCCTTTAGAGACTAGTATAAGATCAAGTATACTTGGATTTGTAAGATTAGTTCGAAAGAAGATACTAACTTCGGGCTTATTTAATAGAATTAGATTTTGATCCTCAAATCATTCTATTAATTGATTAGCATTAGCGTTTTTGTTTGAAAAAGGATTCTATAGTGGATAATAAAAATTGAAGTCGCTTAATACCAATGTTTCTTGATTGATTAATAGATTATAAAGAGATTATTTAATTATATATTCTTCTTTTGGTGTTTGATTTGTTTTATTATTTATATTAATAATTTAAAAGGTTTTGCTTCTATTTTAATAGTTTATTATTTGTATATTCGGATCAATTGGAGAATAAAGAATTAGATTGATTATAACTTTAAAATCTTTAGAAATATATAAAAGAGTTTGAGGTTTGAGATTCGGATTAAAGTTTGAAAGGATTTATATAAAATTGGGGTATATAATTGATTTACAATTAGAGAAATCGATTTTGTTCTTTAGAATCTAGGGTTTTTGGATTAGAATCAAATCGATATTGAGTTCTAATGCAAGCTGTAAAATGTTTTCAATAGTTTGAGAGCTTTTGTTGAGATTAATTTGAAGGAATCTTATATTATTATAATATATTAATTGATATTATTAGCTTTTTATTAAATGGATTTGAAGATTTCATAGCTTTTAGAGCTGGCTGTATGATTTCCTTTACAATTCGAGCATTTAGTAATTATATAAGAATAGAGTTTTCCTCTTAGATTATAAATTATATATAGATGTATTATTGTAATATATTTGTCTTCATATAGTTTATAAGAGGGGTCTCTTTTGTAATATACATCTTGGTGTCCAAAACCCTGGCATTTTTGGTATTATATAGTTGGTTTGGATTCGTAGAACTTTTCTACTCTTATATTAATGTTAGTAATATAGAGTTTTTTTCGAATAACTAATTCTGTTTCTAATTTTGATACAAAAGCGATTACTATAACTCCGTTTTGTTAATAAACTCTTTTAGATATTAGTATAAACTAGAATAAGGTTTCAATTAGTTTGAATTCCGAATTAAAGGTTTTGATTTCCTTAAGAATAAGATCTATTTCTTTTGTTCCTAAGAATTCTTTAATAGAAACTTTATGAATAATAACTCTATACTATTCCTAGTCTTTTTGGATTCTTTCGAATTTGATAATATTGCTTCAGATTGTTTTCTTTTTTAATAGAAATTATAATATAAAGGGAGTATCTATAGTAATTATTATATTATTACTTAAAGAAAAAGTTATTACTGCTATAACTAAGCCTTTGATTTTAGTTTTCTGAAATGCTTTGTTTATTTGATTTCGGATTGATATGGATGAGAAGGAGGTGATCTCTGATTTGATTAGAATTAAATGTTTTTGTGTGATTTCGGTCTTTTTTATTAGAATATATTTATTGGTTTTTCTTTTGTCTACTAGATTCTATTTTTCTTCTTTTATTATTATTGTATATATGGGTTTTTTGATTAGTATATTGATTGATATAGAAGCTTTAGTTAGAGCTTTAGCTTGTATTTCGATTTTTTGTATAACTGATTCTAAATAAATGATTTAAGAGATAATAATATTGGAAGTTATAGTAAGTTTTCCTTTTTTAATATATTCTCTAAAGATCTCTAGAAGATCTAATAGTTTTGATTATTCATCTCGTAATTAAGAAAGGGTTGAGACTAGTACTATAAGATCTCTTATTTTTAGAATAACTTTTTTGAATGAGATTGGATTGTATTGTATTCTAGATTATTTGTTCTGATTGCTAAGAGGTATTGTAGGGATATATTTCTTATTCTAATTGAATATATAGATACTATTGTTTGTATTTTGAATAATAAAGGGATCGCTGAGTATATTAAACTCTTCATTTTTTATTCCTAAATTGATTGATTGATTGATTGATAGGATAGGGCTAGAGATTTCGGATTGAGGGTTTTCAGAAGGGGGAGGGAAGCTTGGGAATATTGGGGTACTTAAAGCGATAGTAGGATAGGTGTTTGATATAATAGAGGCTTCAGAAAAGGCTTTTATTATATTAGTATTCTTTAATATAGCTAAGGAGCTTATATTGAAGATTGAATTCCTATTTTAATAATTGGGGTGAAGAAATTTTTATGTGAATTCTCGTGTGAATTTTGTGTTTTGAGATATTGATGATAGTATTACAACAATTATTGATTCGAATCAATTGGGGGCAATTGTAATGAGATTGGTTTAATAGCTATGATCTAGAGCGATCGCGAGTAGGTCTAGAGGAAAAGAGATATAAATATGAATAGTCAAAAGAAATAGAGAATTTCTAAGATAATTTGATTATTACTTGTTATGTCAAATAAGTTATTTAATGAACAATTTGAATAAACTATAATAATGATTCTAAGTATTCTATAAAATAATTAAATAATATAGAATATAATTACTTCTTATTTTACAATTATATTTACAAATACTCTTAAGAATGATAATATAGTATTATTTGCAAATGAGATTCTAGAAATTAAATTCCTAAGATTTATAAGGAAGTTATAATAGATAAAGAATATAGGAAGAAGTAGTAAATAGTAATTCAAAAAAAAAGTTGATTTTCTAATCAAGAATAATATTTGAAAATAATTTATTTTTCTGTAAAGAAGCAATCTAATTTCAATTAAATAAATTTTTATTATAAAAACCAAAAATAATATAATAAAGAGATTTAAAGCACAATTAATGACTAGAGGTTTTAATTAAGTTTTAGAGAAAGATTATAATGAAACATTTGCTTTTATAGTTCAACTTGATATCCTTTATCTCTTTTTAGTAATTATTATATAAAAAGATTTAGAATACTTATACTTCAATATCAAAAATATTTTTATTGAATTGTACTTGAAAAAGGAAATCTATTTAATCCTTTCTTTGTGAAGTCATTATTGAAAGAGCATCTATTAAAAGCCGGATTCATATAAAGTTTGGCCAATCCTTATTTATATATTAATTATTAAATAAATCTAATATTACTGATATATATAGATAATATTGTTATAATTGTAATATAGAAATAAGATATTGAATGATTCTATTGAAAACTCTCTATTTGTATCAATACTAAGAATCTAAAGGAGATTAATAAGATCTTAGGAATTCGCATCATCTAAAATAGAAAAAAAAGAATTTTAATAACAAATAAAAAAGAGTATTTAAATACTATACTTACATAGTTCGGAATCCTTTGTAGTTAATATACACTAAGAAAAATATCAGTATCTGATTATAATTAATTACAATCTATATACTCAAATAACGAACTGGTAGGTATTTATAAATACTAATAAGCAATTGGTAATATGATTTATTCTATAGTTTATATAAAACCAGATTAGACGTCGGCGGCTTAGACTTCTACTATTATAGTTTGGGTTTGTAATAAACTTATAATTAATTCGATTGATTCAAATACAGTTTGTATAGCTACAAAATGTACAGCATTCGGATTATTAAATAAATCTGTGAACAAAGAGATATCAGTTTCGGTGGAGTTGAGAACATAATTCAAGAAAAGGAATTGTGGGGATAGACCAGATGCTAGTGCTTAATCGATTATCTTTGGGATACTTTTGTAGTTGCAAAACAACCTTACAGAGTTCCTGAATAACAGTGGTTAGGGTGCGTGGCGGGTCAGCGGTAGATATAATCAACATAATCGAAATATGACTTTGATAGGATTTAATTAAAATAAAGCTGTGATAATTTCTATGAAAATGATATAAATTATTAAGATATAGGTAAAGACTTATATTATACCATAAGAATAGAAGAGCTATGAAAGGGTGAGGCCCTACTTATAGGAAGTAGGGCACGCTAGTGGTCTATGCCTGAGGCACGAAGGCAACTACAGATCATGTAGTTGGCGCCGTGACAATAGGGTTAGAATAATTAAAGCATTTCAATAAATATATTATTCATTAAAGAAAGGGCAAATATTAAATAATAGTACTAAATGAATACAAAAGCTATAAATCAATATCTTTTCAATTATATCATAAAGCAAATGATATAGTATATATAAAGTTGTTAGTGTATTTTAATCATTTAACTCAATTATTTGATATTGAATGTTTTAGTATTCTAAAACACTTATATAGTAATCAAATTGATAAATTTATCAAAACATATATCAATCATATCTTTAAGATTAGATTCTTTATAACTTTCAAAGCCATATATCAATAATCAATTACTTTTCAGAATATAAAAGCTAGATTCTAAGGAATTGGATTAATATTATTTAATCCCGAAACTATACTTTCGAAAATGGATATTCGAATTCATACACCTATTCCCTCCTCCCCTTTCGATTCAAATCTTTGAATCTCTCAAACCCCTTACAATCCAATTGAAGCCCTTTTCTTAATCAATTTTAATATAATCTCGAATAAATCAGTATCAATCAAGCTCTTTTATATCTATGTTCAAAATTATATTGACTCTAGTTAAAGGTACAGAAAAATTAGTATATGAGAATACACTTTTGAATACAAAAAACCATTTACTTCGAAAAACAAATGAAGTACTAAACAGATATTAATATATAAAAAAGATTCAATTACATCAAGGAAGAATACTTATTAAATAAAAAACAATAAATATATCATCTTAGTGAAAGATTGATATTCAGATTCAATATAATAAGCATCAAAATAAAGGAAATTCTAATAGAGAAGCATTTTTTAATAGATATTGTAATAAATGTGGAAAACCAGATCATAATTCAAGAACTTATCAAAATAATATAATAAATCCTGGATTATTAGATTCCTAATAGTTTCAATCAATTGTTTTAATTATTGTTGAATAATATATGCTTGAATGTATGAATTGGGATGAAAATGGCCCATTCGGTGATATGGCCCACCCGATGATAAATTACGTTATATATATATTATACATTTTAATTTCTTAGAAGCGCAGTTATATAAAAACCTCAAATTCAAAAGATTCATTACATTTTTATCATAGCCCTGATGTACTGAATAATCATATCTTATACAATTTGATTGGAAAATGAGCTCTTTTAGATCTTTGAACTTTTTTCCTTATTTGAAAAAAGTAGTTTCTCCGACGAATTTGTATTAAGAAGTCTACTAATAAACTGATATCAGACATCTATTTGACTTCTTTATAAAAATCTGTAGACTGAGACAGTAACGTTTAAAGGATATAGGTTTGAAATTTATAGCGCATAATCACAAGAACCAATGAATAATACTTTCATTATACTAAATATACGTACCTAAGTATATCATATGGGATTGATAGTAGAACTTAGATATTATAATCCAATCAGGTATTCTACCGTATAGGGGTACCATGGCGATAACAATTAGCTCTCCCAAATATCTCTCCAAGTATTTATGTGTTTCTGTTTAGCCCGAACCGAAGTGATAAAGATTTAGAAGGTTGTCAGAAATCTATCCAAAATCTATCCAAAAAATTTCACAAATCTCTATCAGATCTATCAACATAATTGACATATTAGCATAATTAATATAATTAACACATCTTTTCATAGATCTTCAAACTTATATATCAAAAGTGTAATCATTCTCTTGATTATCTTGGTTGTTCATATCCTCGAAATTGAAACTTATTCTACAACAATTGAACACTCTATCGGATATTTGAATTTATAAAACACCGATTTAAATTTCTAATGAATTATTCACTTTGATAATCAATATCCTATTAGATTCAAGCTACGTTGGCAAAGTTCTTTAGATCCTCAAAAAATTTTTATCTCAAGGTTCTTTTAAGGTTTCGTTTTACCAATTATTTATATTTAGTATATCAATTTTATAACCTTTTAATCAATATTTGTAACTTTGTTATATGTATTAATCACTTATATTGATGTGACTGATTGTTCTTAGATATCCATGATGTATTAAGGTGTATGTATTATTATGTTAAGCAAAAGCCCCAAATGATAACATTCCATGTTTTGCCAATTCGATTATCTAGAACTAAAATTAATGATTTCGACCTAGATTGATATCTTTAATTTCTTGGTACATACTCTTCTATGAATTGAAACATTCAATTTTTTTCTAAGACTTTCTTTAGATTCAAATAACAGTTTTGAAAAGTCTTGAAAGGTTCGAGGTATTGGGCAGTTCACAAATTGCAAAACTAATAGTAATAATGATAGATTTCAATAATATGTAATGAGATTAAGACTTAATAATTATATCCTGTAATGTGCTTGGAGGTATAAGGATATTTTGAGCTAAAATCTTAAATCTGTGAATATTCATTGTAGGAAACAAATCTTTTTTCATAAAAAGCAATCTAGTGGTTTATATAAATTTCGTTATTCCTGCTATATAAAACAGAAATAGAACCATGATTTTTAATAGATGATTAGATTTATTAGATTCATTACATTCGTTATATTTATTATATTTATTACATTTATCAGGTTTATTAGATTTATCAGATTTATTAGCCTTCATTCGAGTCCAAAGCGAGAGGCAAGCGAAGTATATAGAGTATTGTAGGATTCATTATTGTTATTAAATAGTAATTTTTGGAAGCTTTACTGAGACTTTGGGTCAGGTTTACTCCGCTTGGGATAGTGCATAAATCACCCTTTCAAAAGGCTTTAGATTTTTGAATAATTTAAGAATCCATATTCGAATAGAATATAAAGATGTAAAACTTTTTAATATCGAGATTTCAAAAGCTGTAAAATATATAATTTCAAACTCTATATAATAACGTGGTTTATCAGTACATATACTACCTCGAAACTCACTAAAATCAAGTTTTCTTTAATATTAGTATTTTAACAATTAATCTATATTTTTTATAAGAGAAAAAAGTTTTAATAATAAAAATTTTGTAAATAATAAAAAATTATTAATATTTCTGTTGTATTTCAAAAACAATTGGGATCATCATGATTTTCGTTACAAAAACACTATTGTTTTAATAACTATTTTATAAAATCGAATTTCTAATGATTGGTTAAAAGCCTATATTATTTATATCGATAGTTATAATATTAAGTAAAAAAAAGATTAAATTATATCAATAAATGACAAAAGTGTATAGTTACACGTAGACGAGTTTTGTATATACTTTGAAATGGTGCATATAGTGACATAGTATATGTACTGATAAATCATGTTATTGAAAGTAATTTTAAAGGGTATTATTAATAAGCCTATTGTTGTTTTTAGCTAGAAAGCGGCAAGAAAAGGTTGATATTTATATATATTTTAGACAGTTTCTGAATAAAAAAAATATTGATATAATCCATGTTAATTGTAATGAGTATTATCATCTGTATAAAGAATTTTTTCCTAACATTAATCCACTAGATCTGAAGACCTTATTATTACATTTTGATAAAGACAATTATTGTTGTTATAGTGATATTATATATCATAATCATTGAATAATACACAAAAAAATTCATCGAAAGATTCATTTATAACAATAATAATATTATGAAATTGTTATCTGAGTTTTATAAGCTACTAATCTCCATATACTTCAGATCTCAATTGTTCCATAAACTCCTTATCAAATAGCATCGAAAAAAAGGAGAATCAAAATGTTTTGATTATTTTTGTTTTGATTTTTGTTCTCCTTCCTGTTTTGGAATTTCATTTTTTGAATTCTTTTATATAACGTTCAGTGTTTAAAATAATAGTAATAATGAATGGATTAGTATTACTTTATATTATAATAATGATTTAATGTTTGTGTAACCTATGAACAGTTCTCTGACTGTATATTGAAAATTAATATCATATCAGCTCACTTTTAAACTGTGAATAAATAGTTTTATAGGAAACTTCGCTAATTATTTAAATATCAATCAACTTCTTTTGTGTAGATTCAATATGTTGGTTAACCTATTACACTACAAAACTCTATTAATAAGAACTCTACTATGTTCAACATATCCTTCCTTATACAAGTCGATTATATAAGCCATAAACACATTTATAGAATTGAACTTCAATCCTTTATATAAGCACTAATATTGAAGCTAGCATTTTAATCTTATCAATTTTCATTTTTACTTTTAATACAGGAGTTTACTATTTCCATATTTTAAATCAATTTACAGTTTTTTTCATGATTTTTACATCGTTATTTAAATCACAAAACTCAATAGGGATATTGCCAAAAGTGTAATCTCGCTATATCTTTGAGATTTTATTAATTTCAATATCGGAAATAGTATAAAGAACCCTATTATTCTTTAGTAGGTAGAAAATAAAATATCATGTAATGATATTTATGATGATAATCGATCTTCTCATCATTATATATACATAAAATCTAAAATGGAAATGATACTTTTGATATTCTTGACCAAACTTTATTCAAAAAGATAGTCTAAATTAATTGATTATATCCAAGGATTATATCGAATTAGTAGTTGTTTATTCCTATTATATAAAATGAAATCGAAGTATTCCAAGACTTTATAATCTGTAAAGACAATACAAGATTTCAATCTCATGGATTTAATCTAAGTATTGGGAATTATAAATGTTCATGCTGTTGAAATGATATTTGTAAATAATTTGATTTCAGAGAATAGTGTAATTATGATTTAATGTTACCTGTAGCTGTTAAGTCTACTACCTGAGTATGAGAATTCAAATAACTTGAACAGAAATATTATGAATAATCAATCAGCTGTTATAATTAACGATTTAGAAATAAGATGTTGGTTATCATCTAGAATATAAACGACTAGCTTTTTCCTGAACCTCTATAACTCAAAAAACAATAAATTTGTCGATAGTCTTCATAATTATTCTTAATATCATTCAGAATCTATATCTATATTTACATTGTATAGTTTTTAGAATCCTAAAGCTCATAAGATTTCTATCTATGTATTCTATCAAAATATGGATTTTAAAGCTATTTAGAGATCTTAGGCTTTTTGAAATAGTAATCTATGTATTAGCTTAAGTGGGGTACCTCTGATCTAAGCTTTTGATAATAATAATCCTGTATATAATATAATAGACTATACTCTTCGCTTGCCTCTCACTTATGGCTCGAATAGAGGCGCCGAAGGCGCCACTTAGCTCAACAACCCATAAATTTAATAAATCTAATAAATCTAACCAATGTAACAAATTCAATTAACCCAACAACTTTAATATTATTAAAACTATTACAATAATATAATCAATCCCATACTTCATTTAGTTCCTGCTTCTAATTCGATTAAAAATATTGAGAATATTTTTCAGCTGAGAACAATCAATGTTGATAAATCGAATAGTAACCGGATTGATAAGCTTGATTGATCCTCTATCAAAGTCTTTGAACAATCTCCTACTAATAAATGTTTTAATAAATTCTTTGATAAAACCTATAAACCTAGAAACCTATAAACCTTCAAAACTTCAATTCAACTCTTTAATCAATGATTTCGTTAGTAAATAATGATTTATAAATATAACAAATACATTACCCAAAAGCCCTGAATAAATTTATAATTACATCTTTTTAGATCCATTTCATCGATGACTTGTTATTGATTAACGATTTATCAAACATTTGTAAATCGATTTCATATATAGAATACACATACTTTTTTTAGACCAATTATTTTCCAGCTATAAAATGTATTCTAAAATATATATATTAGAATAATAAATAAATTAAATGCTTATACAAAAATAAAAATAACTTTCAATATATATTAGATATTATATTTATTGATATCATAACATTAAATGAGAATATTACATAGAACTATTATATCTTTAGTATAGATATTATTTTTATACTTCTCTTTTTATCTTTTTATAATGTTTTATAATAGAAGATTTATTCACCAAGAATTATATGACTATATAAATAATAAGTATTATATTTATTATCAATCATTGAATTTGAAACCCATACCATATAATAATATTATTATGAGAAGATTCAGATTAATATATAAACAGCCTTTCTATATAATTGAGTTTGTTTTGAGTTTATGATATAATTTCTTCTAACAGATTTGAAATATTATATAAATGTACATGAAGATCGGAAAGATAATACGATCTGACTTTTTAATTCGAGTGAAAGTAGTATTAGATTGAGGCTTAAAATCAAATCAAAATTTAAACCCAAATTCAGAATTTATATATAAATATTATATATTGTATGAGCAAAGGTTGAATGAATGACCTTAAATCATTATCCTGCTTACATTTTCGGAAAGAATATCTTTCAGAAGTATTTATATTCATAAGTATTATCATATTTTCAATTAATAATTAATTGATTATAAATATAGCATCCAATATTTTTATCTTTTTCGTTTTTAAAAGTAATATTAAATCTACAAATAAATTAATTTCAATACTGTTTCTTCTACTATCTTTATTAAATTTTGAAATATTATTGATTTTGAATATATCAAAGATTATTATTTTCAATAACTTACAAATAATAATATCTTATAGAAATTTAAATGAAAATTCTTACACCGTTTAATTTTTCAAGATTTGCTCCTTAGTTTTTTATTTATATAACATTTTCCATACCTTAAAATTCTAATATAAAGTTTTTATTTTTGGATCTATATTTTTCCTTCTTTTGATTCATTTATAATTACTCGACTTACTTATACGATATAATTTATGTCCAGCAGATACCGTTTGATATATTCATTAATAATATATAAATATTCTATAAAAATATTTACGCAAATTATATGTTATGATATATTAACGTAACGTATGGGGAACTCGGACATATGGGGAACTCGGACACTTTTTCAATTATTCTACATACAATCTTGTTCTACGAGCTATACAATCCTTTAATTCCAATTCTGAATTATTTGAATTATTCTTTAGCTCTTTTTTTTTAATCTTTTCTTCTGATTCTTCAATTGAGTACTTGTGTGGTTATCTTTGTGGCTTTTTCTCCTTAGGTTTTTTCTTTGTCTTATATACCATTTTCAATATTTCCTTAGTACTAAAGATAAATTAATCTTATAATTTGATTCTTTTGTTCTTGATTCTTTTTTTTTTGAATTTTAATTCTTTTTTGGGTATTAATAAACTATTTCCGAAATAAGACTATTTCAGCATTTTGAGATTCTATAAGTTTAGTTATTCTTTTAGTATATCGATGAGTTAGTGATGTAGGAGAATCATTATTTGCTAGAGCTATATTAAAGATCTGATTTGCTTGCTTTAGTTTTGTCCCATCTGGAGGAGAACTTTTGAGTATAGATAAGTTTAGGTTTTGATTGGGGGTTCTTATTTATAAAGTAGAAGATTACTGGGAGGAGTTAAATAATAATGTATTAAGTATTTTTTGTAGGGCAAAAGGTACTAAACCAGCTCCTTTCTAGCTAGCTTTAATATTAGAAGAATTTAATGCTTTTTTTCTAATATCTTGAAAGAGTTCTATCTATTCAACTCTTTGAATTCGCTTTATACTAGCTCGAGAATATTGATCAATCTTTAAAGTATGATATCGTTTCATTGGCCTATATATTGCAATATCAAATGACTGAAGCAAGTAGAAGTAATAAGGAAGTAATATAAGTAAATCAATATTCTTCTCTATATAGAAAGCAATAAAGCTATTTGTAATATGATTTGAATAGCTATTTATAATCAAAAGTCGAGGCTGATCATCTAACACTTTCTTGGATTCTAATTCGAAAACCCTTTTTAGCTATTCTAATCTATAACTATTTGAGGTTTATTCACTCGTACTAATAGAGAACTACTAGCTTTAAGATATATCCTTTAAAATCCATGCAGAATTCGTATTCTAAACCTTAAAAATGATTATAGATGATAAAATCTTCCCAGTTATATTAATATATTTAAATGCAGTTATTCATTTTTACTTGCTAGCTATAACTTTCCAATTCAATTTCTGAGTAGAATCGATTATAATATATGTATTTTGAGTACTTTCAATTCCAAATTTGGTTTTATCCATATTATATATATCATCTAATTCATACTTTTGTTCAATGAGACACATACAAAATATATCAAACCAAGCCTGAATATTCTCCGGAATTGCTTCTTTAATTCAATTAGACTCTAATTGACATAAATAGTATATTTTAAATTCTGAATATTATTTTTGGAATCTATAGATTCATTTATAACCTATAAATGTAATTTCTATCAAAATAGGAATTTGAGATAATATAACCTAAATATATCAAAAACAAATTTCGTTGGTGATTGTTTTTACCAATATAAATATAGCAGGGAATCTAATGATTATAAGTTATGAAATTCATTATACAAGAGTATTTTCTTTTACATTTAAAAGAATTTGAGCTATTTTATAAGTTTAAGAACATATTTTCTTCCCAGTTAGCCTATCAGCTAGAATGGACTTAAGAACTTCAAAATACTCTGCAGCCTTTCTAATTGATTTAAATTCTTTCAATTGAAATACAACTATAGCCTTTTGAAGCTTCTCTTCAATCTGAGCAAATGTAAAAAGTGATTGGGTATACATAATAAAAGTTATTAGGGTTTCAAGTTGGCAATGGGCAAAAAGTGTCCGAGTTCCCCATACGTTACGTTATATTATTAGTTTTTTAAAATTATTTTTAAATTGATATATATATACAATACTTACTTTCTTATATTCTATAATAATTAATATTCAGAATTGGTTTTATGAATACTTGAATTGAACTAATAATACATTTATCAAAGAATTTAGTAAAAGAATCAGAAAGAGATTCAGAAAAAGATTATATTTATTATGTTCTATATTTCAAAATTAAAGAATTTAATAGTATCTTGGGATTCCTATATAAATCAAAAGCAGAAGTGGAACAAATTATATTAAATTCATAAGATTTTTCAAATTGATTAAATTGATTAGATTTATTGGATTAATTGGATTTATTAGATTTCTTAATTTTCTTATATTTCTTATATTTCTTATATTTTCTAATTTTCTTGGCACTCTGAGTTATTAAATATCTAACTTGAGTATAAATAAAAGTCTGAAATAATAGTTGAAATCATAATAAATAATATTAACAAACTTATTATTATTTTCAATTATTAAAAACTAAAGACAAACTAAAGAAAAACTTATAATTGTTATTTCAAGATGAAGTTACTATATTATTGAAACTGATAAGATTCGTTTCTAAAATATTGAAATTATAGATTATTTTATTTATTAATTATTTAGTATATATATAATTT
>PQXI01000368.1:0-25256 GCA_004786145.1 Botrytis paeoniae | reverse complement strand
TATGATACGAGTCCTCCATTGCACATCGGGGCGACGAGAATCGTTGGGTATCCTTCGGGGTCCCCATCGGGGGAATTTTTGATTGCTTCCTTCGGGATAACCTTTTTTTCATTGAGAACTTGGCTTTTTAGCTGGGGCTTGAAGAAGAATAGTAAGATTGTGAATGTGTCTAGTTGAAGTGAAGAGTACTTGGGTACTTCGACCTAGATAGTTGTAGCTTTGTTGATTCTACGACTACAACATGAATGGAACACGTATACCACAAGAAATCATCATCAAACTCTACAGAATCATTACCCCAATATGCAACGAAGGACTCGTATCATAGCATTCTTAATTCTTGATCTAAAAATGCTCCGAGAAGGCAAGGAGGCTGTCTTGAAGAAGTTGAAGAACCTCCGGTTCTTCAACTTCTTCAGCTACCTGTTCAAATTTGACGTCGGATGCTCATATCTTGCTGGCCAACCTCAATTCTGCTATGAAGCAACGGTAAATCGATCGGTGTCCGCAGATAGATAGCAGTATATTTTACATAGTTTACATGATAGTTTAATGGCAGTCTCTTTGGATTCTGCCGCCGTGAAAATCCAATAACAAGATGGCTAGTGTATGTAAAGCTGAATACAGATAGATGAGTTTGTGGAGACTGTTCTCCTGGCGGAAAGGTGGTGCAAGATTTTCCACAGCGCGACTGGTGAAATGAACTGAAAGCTCTACAATAGCTTGCACTACAAAAGCTGCGGATGGCACACACTCTCTGATCAATATACTAATTTACATTCAGTTCTCCGAATGGCGCACACATTATCTAACATCGAATCTTGTCTCGAATACAAAATCGCAGATAGAGAGGTGAGCTTTGCGGAGCTGGGACACAACAAACAATACAGACTTGTGGCAAGAAATGAAGACGCGACTTGGAGATTGTTATGTTAAAATCGGGAATTCAATCTCTCAATTTCCAGTTCGATAATTAACAGAATCTTAGAATAGAAGCATTGATATGCTTATGAACGTCTTATTGATAGCTTTCGAGTACCTGGTGTCTCTGGACGGAGTAAACTATGGCAATTACCTAGATACTGTCACCAACATCACAACATCAGAATCCGATATGCCACCCATTCCTCTTCAACAAACAAAAGTCTCGCACTCTCAAAAGAAGCAGAAATTCTTAAAAAGTCAATCCCCATATCCCATCCCATCACATCACCCATCCCTTCCTCTCAATATAAGAGGTTGCCTTTACCAAACATGCCTTTTCCACCAACCCAGGCCTATCAACCAGTCTCGCCGTTCGCTCCATAAACCTTGATTCGATCCACGAAACCCACTCTCTCAATATCCCCAAACCAAACCTCTAGATTCCAATCATAAAAAGACTCAAGACATGCAAAATATTCTACATACCTCTCATTTCAATCTATGATCTCCTTCAAAGATCTTCCGCTTTTCGCATCCCATATCTCATATCTCACTCATATCCTGCATCCCGTATCCCGTATCCCAAAAAACCATTCCTCCTACATCTCCAACCTCCACCCCCCGCTTCCCCTCAAACTACCTCCCCCCCTCTCCCATTATCTCTTTCAACCACAAAAGAATAGATTATAGATCATAGATCATAGAGATACCCAGGAAGCAAATCGCGCTCCATGATCATCGATAACCACTGGAAAGACCCGAGATGAATAGCCCGCCCGACCGTCTGACCGACTAACCGACTACACACCAGGTATGAAGCACCAATAACTGATAACAATATATCCATACATCAAGAGCAACAATCAGCATCTTCATCCATCGATTTAGAAATGTTCTGAAAATTCGAAGCTACGTTTGATTCAGTAGTGTATATACATACATGTAATTGTCTATCTAACCATCTGTCTAACCTCTCTGTCCCTCCCTATCATCACTTCACCTACTTTCACAATCACAATCACATTGCATCCCATCATATAACATCCTATCCATTCATCAAGAACCATCACAAGATAAGCAAACATAGATAATGGATAGATAGATAGATAGATCCATTCATTACTAAACGTAACCACTATGCTATGTACCTACTCCAACCTCCAATCCTAACAACCTCCAACCTAATAGCCATAAATCATATCCTGTCCTATCCTATCAAATCATAACCTCTCCTCTCCTCTCCCACCATACCAAAAATAAAAAGACACAAGCCAAAAACTCCCCTCCCCTCCCTCGCCAATCCAAATCATCATCATAAACATAACCATAAACATGAACGTAAAGTAAAACTAGGTACTCATAAAAGTAAAATAAACTAAAATAAAATAGAAAATCGAAGAAGGAAAAGAAAATGCCAAGGGTATCCTGCCAGAAAGGTTTCGTTTCGATATCAAAGCCATCCAAAACCACCACTCGCTCGCCCTCAAAACAAAAGAAAGGAGGAAAGAAAGAAAGAAAAGGAGAAAGAAGAGATCATCGTTTCGTATCATCCAATCTTGGTTTTACTCGACTCGTCCATCATCGTCTCGAATCATCATTCGTGAAGTGTGTACTGCTCATGTTCGTATATCGCATCTGCTTCCTCTTTTCCAAGTACTTTTTCAAATATCGTGTCGCAGAACCATATGTTCATTGCCTTTCCCTCTCCCTCTTGAACCAAATGATTATCCTGATTGAGTTGGTTGATTGTTCCAGCGCAATCAAGTAATCCAAATAAGAAAAATCCTTCGAATTGATTGAACGATGCATATGAAGGAGATCAAGACTCAAGAATCTGACTGCTAGACCGCAGCCTGAAGTATTGAATATTTTGAGGAGTGGGAGTGAAAATTGTCGTTTCCCACTTCCTTCCCCCTTCCTCCTACAACCAAACGAAATCCCTCTCCTCCACTCTCGTACACGTTAAATATCCAACCGCCACACCCTCCCCTTCTAACCCACACCTCATCAAAGGCGCCACAACCCTCCTTGCCATCTCCTTCATCTCATCCATCCTCTTCTCAAATCTTCTTAATCCCTCTCTACTGTAATGTTCTGGCGTTAACTTCAAAAACCGCTTGCAATCTTCATGTCCTAGATATGCACTACTAGATGCATTACCCAATAACTTAAACGTCCTGCCAATTTGTTGATTTTGCGATATAGTTGATGGAGGAGGTTGTTGATGTTGAGTGATCGTTATCGAAGAAGCTCGCGAATGATGTGTATTATGGGAACCACTAGATTGACGAGATCTAGGGCTTGGTTGAGGAGGAGCAGGAGGCGGTGATGTATTTTCTGCAAGCCATTGTCTGAACAAGCTAACCACCAGCCAATCCGCATAAGCATTACCCGGATTAACTCTCTCTCCTCTTGAAGTCAATAAAGTTAATCGAAATAATTGCCCTTCAACACTCCCAACCATATCCCTTAAATCCTCTACTTTATCCTCGATAATCTCCAATACTTGATCGGGTAATTGATTCCTAATGTGTCTTTCCCCTGCTGGCCAAGCGCCTACAACATGTATAAGAGCTTCTCCAAATATCGTTTTCGATTGTGAGAGAAAGCCGAGTTTAAGATATGAGGAAGGATATTTAGCGATTTGCTTCCAAAGACGACCTTGAAATTGTAGGAGATGATGATCGATACGCGGTCCAACAACTGCCAAAGCATCGTAGAGATCGGCAAGTGTGAGAAGTGATTTACATTGTATGTATGCGGTAGCGATATCGATAGAATCGAGAAGTGGAGAGTGATTATAAAAGATTCGAAATAGATTATCGTAGTCATTTAGCAGATCTTGATCTTCTTGTGTTATTTGCGGAGGCGCTGGAGTTGAATGCGAGGAGATGGATAAGTTTGCGACAGAGCGGAAGAATGAAGGGTTGGATGAAGGAGGTTTATTCCGTACGGGAGGTGGTGGTCGACTATCGTTTGCGCCGAAGGGGGACAGTGAGGTTTCCGACCTCTGAACGAGCATTGGTATATCGTCGGTATTCCTATCCAATTCATACCTCCATCTTCTTTTTGGAACACCATCATTTCTTCCCACATCACTGCCCGATTCTTCACCTATCCTAGCTAATTCCCCTCCACCCGTCCCTCCAACCTCAGTAGCTCTCGACCATTCTTGGCTTGTGCTTGTCTCAAAAAACCCCGAACAATTCGTTAGGATAAGTCGGTGTAATAAGTATCGATTCGTTTTCGCGCCAGCTTTTATAATAATTTCCACATCCCCGGTATGCGTGAAGATTGGAAAATCATTCTGCGGTATGCATGAAGAACTTCCTGTATGACTTCGACCGTGACGTCGATGATGTCTGGAAGTACTCGCTCTTGAAACCACCGACGAAGGACCTCGAACAGTCAGCGAATTGGTCGGCTCTGCCTGCGAAACCATTGCTTGTTTCCTAAGCATGCCCAAAAAAAAGCAATCAGTATTTGTAAATTGGTTCTATGAATTCATTCCAATGACTCCAGTTTTTGATTTTCGCATCGCATACCTAAACAAAAACATATAAATTCTGGACCAAACAAACAAACGTACCCAAATATCTAGCCTTCACTTCATTCACCTTACACCAAGTCGACACAAGGCTGATGAAATGATGCGATGAAGAAGTTCATAAACTCATCCAAAATCTGCTACGCACAGCGCGCAATCCCTTCGTCTTTCAAATATAAATTAATATAGTTTCTTCTCCAGACCCGAAAATCCCCTCACAAAACGATTATCGATTCGTTCGTCCCAAGCTTCTACAAAAATGTCAAAATGTCTCAAAACCCACCCCGAACCTCACAAAGTTGTTTTTTTTTCCTCCTCTTTCTTTCTTCACCAATCACGAAAAACGCGTGAAAAGATATCTTCAGCTGCTTTACTGTTTTGCGTGTATGTATAATAGATACAATATATATACCAATAACATAAAGAATCAAGAACGCGAAAAGAAAAATGTCAATTCCATTCCAATATCAAACGCATCTTATTATCTAGGTACTAATCAATCTATTATCTATCCAATTTATATCTATCAACAATCAATCAACCCGTTCTGTCCCAGGACCATCCAAGTTTCCAGCTTCAGGAACACATATTACTGTCCAACCAATCTCATCCGTTTCTACCCACCTCCATTCCATTCCTACCTACGAAGAGAAGAGAAGGAAGAAAAAAACCTTGAACTATGCTTGCTCACTCACTCACTCACTTATTCACCTTGCGTGCACGCCTTGTCTTTCTTGCCCATCTGCTGCAAGTTACACCTTAGAGAGCCCACTCCACTCTGCACGCCCCAGCCCAGCCCAGCCCAGCCAACTTGCGAAACGGACGGAAACGAAAGGTTGCTCTCGCCCAGCCCCTTCAAATGAAAATAAAATGCACACGAAAATTCCCGAAAGCCATTCGTTTTCAACGCGCTGCTACTCTCCTCTCCTTGCATTACTCCTACTCTGTCCGTCTTCACAAATTATGTCCACCTACCTACCCAGGTATGCTTATTATCACTTGTGCATCTCCAATGCTAGGTATGGTGTGCAATCCAATCCATCCATTCATCTTCTCTCATGCATACATACGTGCGTGCTGTATCCGTTGCCCCATATCCCAATCCCTATCCATATCCGACTCCATTGCCATCCATCTTGATGATCCTCCCCAATCCCAACCAATCACACCTCTCCATTCCCACCTCTCCCATGTGAACCCAGAATAGCAAACCAGGGACACGCATCCAAGAACTGGTCAACAGGTGGTCGACCGTCACTCAGCCGGTTTTCTAGACTTTTTGTTTTATCGCATTCTGGGGAAGACGGTTGCAAATATCGAGATATCTCATATTTCATTGGGAAGGGGAAATCATCGGGAGAATTGCAAAATGTATATGTATGTATGTATGTATGTATGGTATGTATGTATGTATGTATGTGTGAATAAACGAACCCACGATTACGAATGAACTATTATGAAATATCGATCGATGATGTATACGTACATTGAACAAGTCACTTATACATGAACATGAACCATATTGTCAAAATACCTACATGCATAGTAGTAACCAGAACATTATCCATTGAATCAAATTGCCTACTTATCTACCTACCCTAGTATTTATTCAATTACGATCATTTTCTTTCTCCCTTCTATATCATTTCTCTACAATATCCATAATACCCATCTCATTACCGTAAACTTTCACAATGCATACTCCTTCCCATTCTTACATTCTTCCATCTATCCTGTATTCCCTTTCAATGCTCACCGCTCTCTTTCTTCAAACCTAGAAATCTTTAACAGGCTATTGCAATCCCAAGTGGTCTTGCAGCAGATGCCTCATTTACCTTCCTTCCATTATCTGGCTCCATTTAGGAATTCGCTTCTCGACTCGAAGCTTTGAATTAAAGTTGCTGTCTGAGCGATATTTCGTCACACCATCTCGTTGGATAGGTAACCTGAACCAGTAACCTTAGGCCCCAATTTTCAAAATTCACCTTCACATTGCGTTCATATATTCATATCAGTTCGCATCATTTCAAAGGATGGAAAAATATTGGGATACAACAGACTTTTTGTATTCGATTTTAGATTTAGTGCGACAGCTTGCCCTGACGTTGAGCACTCACTACTAAAGTCGTGCTAACGAAAGTTGGAACGTCTTGCAAAGTATGCAAAGCCAGCAAACCCATGACCTACCTCCCTCCTTATTCTATGTTACAAATGTATGCTAGACCTAGCCAGGTAGCCTTATTGATGACCCTAATTCCGAAATCCCATATGCAAAGCCGAGTGCAGTGAAACTAGAAAAACTCCGTGTCCTGTTAACTTTAGGAATACCCAATTCGTTTTTTACATTGGTGCCCAAAGCCGTAAATCGCATTTAACTCATATCCATCTCAACCTCCACAGCATGGTTAGGGAGACTGGTCGTAGGAATTCCACCCATCATCATTTCTTCAACGTGTTCATTTGTCATAGCATTCATAACTGGACTGCTAGCCTTGGGTGTTTCGCTAGCCTCGAGTACCATACCTCCTTCAAATATTGGAACTGGTCCTCGAAGATTTTCAAAAGTCTTTTCCAAGCTGGTGCTCACAAGTCTACCTTGTTTGAGGTCATCTCCAAATAAAAAGTAGCCTTCTTGAGCTTCAACGAGATAGCTGGCTAATCCTCTACTTTGCAATCGAATAATAGCATTGTTGACAGGATAATGGTTCTCGATGTATTTGGTCCAGCCACGAACCGCAGCTTGAATATCTTCATCGGTGCTTAACTTTGACCAGCCAATTCCCAAATGCCTGGTGTATTCGTCAATGGAAGGCTGGATGGGGCCAGTACTTCCTGTTTGAAGAGGGGCTGAGAGGACACTATTCGCGACATTCGTCTCTTCAACCATTGATGATGTGGGACCTCTATCAATTCTTTGACTCTTTGCCGAACGTAGGATCGGTCTATCTGGACTGGCCGCGCGCAATGCTGCTTTTGCTTTTTCTTCGGCTTCTTTCTCTTCTTTCCAGGTACCAGTTTGACTCTCTGCCGTTAAGTTGTAACGATTACTCGGTTTAATGAGCGTCATGCCTGGCCCATATTCCCATTCTTCTTCATCTTCGACAACTATTGGCTCAATAGGTGCTTGTGAAAAGTATTCTTCGTCTTCAAGAGCAGCCTCGTCGCGTGAGCGTTTACGACCTGCAGCTGATTGGGGTGCCGAAGTTGGAGTGAGCCAAGAACCTGCAGATGGTGATGACATGGGAGCTTTTACGAAGGGTGATGTAAAAGTTGGTCGATTGAAAGAATGTTGGGGTGGAAGTTGCGGCGCCATGGCAAGAACGGGTGAAGATTGAGAGAAAGATTGATGAGAGAAGGAACCCATGATGATGAATAAAAAGAGTTGGTTAAAATGCTTGATGGATGGCCAGAGAAAGGCGCGACTTTTGGGTGACTATTGTATCAATTGATTGATGTTATTGGATAGATGATAGATGATAGATGGAAGTGTATTGATGTTGGGAGATGGAAAGGGTGAAGTATGTATTGAGTTGTGATGGGGAAGTAAAAGTATTGATGGAGAAAGAGGAAGAGGAAGAGTAAAAAGTTAAGAGTTGATTAAGAGGGATGGATGGATGGATGAAGATGAAAGGGAAAGGGAAAGGGAAAGGGAAAGGTGGGAATACTTAATTTATTTGGAGATGGGAGATAGGATAAGGGAAAGGGAAAGGACAGAAAGGAAAAGACAAGAAAGCTGAGAGATAGGACGGCATCTTTAAAATGTAAGAATAGGAAGGGAAGAAACTTGGGGTACTTTTTTCGGGAAGCTCCAATTGGGTTGTCACAGTGAAGCTTGCGTTTGCGCGACAACGATTTTTGAGGCTAGATCAGATGAAGATTAGAGTCCGCCGCCTAGTCCTCCATCTTAAAAGACGTAAAAGACGACTTGCCTTTTCTTTTGCCTTACCTTGCGGGTCTTTGCGGTGTGGGTCGATTTGTTACTGTCTAGTGGTCTAGTGAGAGGAAGAGAGGAATGCTGAGGTATGTCCTGATTAAAGTAATGCCTGAGCGACTTTTCATTGGTCAAGATAAAGAGATCGATTCAGAGACACTTTGGGGAAAAAGGCGAGAAAAGGTTGATTGAACAAGGATTATCACCACGGAAGATCGGTCATGTACGGATAAAGTCATTTAGCCAAGCTGACCAATGGAATGAAGACCTGTTAATCTTTTTTAGTAATTCCAAGGCTAATGCTTCTTGGCCAATGAAATCAATTTACGCGTGATCCTTTTCAATTCTTCTCTCACTTTAGCTAGGTGCTTACATGCTTACCTACCTACGAGTCTACCTAGTCCCTACCCATTCTAGCTCCAACGGCAACAAGCGGAAGTGGAAAGGTACGAAAATCGATGAGGCCTAATATTTTAGGCTTACAGTATGCTCCAAAATCCAGTCCAAACGCTAGAACCTCGGATCTTTATTCAGACTCCGGATCATGTATGCTTTCATATTAACTTCCAAGGTTGGCTTATTAATTCGTTATGTACGCTCTGCTCTATTCACTCTGTTGCAGGTGTCCATATAAAATAACCCTTCCAAGATTCTAAGCTTATGAATCATATGATCTTTTTTTAGCTTTTGATCACTCTCCGAATATCCAGAATGAGAATTTTCATGTTGATCATTGCATGAACATCGGTGACTTTGACAGTCTGAATGGAGTCTTTATGTCATGATACACTTCGATCGAGCCTTGTTTGATGAAAAATCACGTGCAGAGATGAGAAACATGTGATATCCTGTGAAAACCCACTTTCAATATGCACATACCTGCCTAGTAGGCACATCATACATCATACATTGCACTGTACATTGCATTGATTCATATAACATCATTCACTCTAAGAAACTCAATATCAATATCATCATTGATACCATACAGAGGTAAAAATAATAACAATTTTATATCCTCTCAGAGTTCAAATATTGCTTGCTGAACCTTACCTATCCAACATATTTTTTATGTGATTTATTTCCTTCTACCACATTCCAGGATCAGCCTTGCCCCATCCTTAGCGCCGGCCACCTTTTATGATTTACCGTCATGCAATTACGCCTTATGAATTTGGATTGTGCTTGTAGATTTGAGATTGCGATTTGATTTCATAACAAAAAGGAGTCGCATCCTAATAACAAAACAGAAAACCAACTACTGATTTACACATACAACGATGATCATGGCTTCTGTAACAAATCTCGACAATGATGTTAATAGCAAGCGGGGTGATCGAGTTACACCAGCTGCTGTGAACGAAGTAAGGAATTTCATCGAAGAATCTCTGGGGGAGAGTTTACCTGATGTTGGAGATGATGCACGATTTGGCACATATAATATATTGGCTGCACTGAAAGATGGTGTAGCACTTTGCAAGTAAGCTTCTCTCCTTATCACATACCGGTCCATAGTGTACTGACTCCCTACAGACTTGCATCTATGATTGATCCTGTGAAAGTCCGTGGATTTAAACCTAAAGCAACGATGCCTTTCATACAACGAGAGAATATCGCTTTGTTTCTCGGCGCATGCGAAAAGCCACCGCTAAGTCTACCTGCGCACGATAGGTTTCTTACGGTCGATCTCTACGATGGTAAGGACCCCGCGCAAGTACTTCAAGGTATCGCTGCATTTAGCAGAGCTGCAAATCGAGTTGATCCTTCTAAATTTCCTAACCCTATCGGCGCCAAATCTCGCGGCGGTGTTGTAAGCCCGCAGGTTACTGGACAGTATCTTGGAACTGGATTCAATAACAGAGGAAGGGAAGCTTCGACCGCTAGCACTGCATCATCAAGTCACAAGCCTGCAACTTTGACAGCTTCAAGAACTGGTGGTTCGGATAGTGGTAGGAGAAGTCCTAGCAGATTTGGTGCGCCTACATCACCTAATTCTGTCAGTAGTTGGAGTAAGAAATCCGACGAGAGTGCCACATCTCCAGCCTGGAATATTGCGCAGTATGGATATATGGGAGGTGCGAGTCAAGGTAATATGGGAGTTTCATTTGGTGGCAGGAGACAAATCACAAACGCTGGTCCGACCGTTCCGAGTCTCGCCGAAAAAGAGAAGAAGCGAAAGGAAAAAGAGGCAGAAGATAAACGATTGAAACTTGAAGCCGAAGAAGAGGAACGGCGAAGAGTGGTGACCGAGGAGGAAAGGGCTCGTGTGGAAGAGGAAAGAAGATTTGCCGAAGAAACCGAAAAGTTGCGACAAAAAACATTGAACGAGAAACAAGAGTGGGAGGAACAAGAGCGCAGATGGAAAGCAGAGGAAGATCGCAGAAAGCAAGATGAGTCTGAGGCAGAGGGTAGAGCTGCGGATGAGCGAAAGAGATTAAGGGGTACTAGCGACACTCGATTACAGGGACAATTCCTCAGTCAATATCAAGCTGAGAATGGTTTGAGCAAGAAGGGCCAGAGAACTGATTCTAGCGAGGCCGACAGGATTAGACAATTGGAACACGAACTAGCAGAAGCTCGGGACCGAGAGCGTCGATATCAAGCAGAAAGAGTTTCAAAACATAAGACTGGCGATCGAGACGCCATCCAAGATCATGATTTAACATTACGACTAAAGGAGGAGTCATCAAAAGCTCGTCCGAGATCTCGTAGTCGCCCTCGTTTGCAATCACGAAAGGGTACCGATGAAACATGGAGACAAGATGAACGAGACTACCTTCGCAAACAATGGAGCTCACATAATACAAGTGAAGATGCAGCACCGCCAGTCAAACCTCCTCGTCCATTGCCTGAACCAACGGCAAATCCCATCAAACCTCAACGCACTGGTGAAGCAAGACCTCTACCCGATCCAGAAAACTACACATCTCCAACCTCTAAAGCTCCAAACCGCACCGACCGTTTCCTTTCCTCAAACCCTCCACCAACCCCACCAAGACCAACCACAACTTATTCGAATGAAATAGGAACATTTTCCAGCAATGCCGAACGCGATGCAGAAGATCGTCGCCGTGTCGAATCACAAACTAAAACCAAAGCTGGTGGATGGGCTTCTAAATCTCTTTTGGAAAAGGAAATGGAGATGGAAAGACAACGACAACAGGAATGGGAAGAGAGTCAGAAGGAACTCAATAGTAAAGTTCCAGGCGGCGATGGAGTTGATGGTATTGGAGGAGGTATTGGAGGGAAGTGGGATGTTAATCAATGGACGGGGTATACCGGTGGCGATGGGCAGAACAAGGGAGCTCAGGGTATTGGAGCTGGTAGACGACAAATTGTGGGGCCGAAACCACCACTACATGGAGGGCAATAGATACGAGATGTGAGATGCATTTTTACTTATCGGTCAGGGATATAGAATCCGAGTTTTGGGATTGTTGAGTGTAGGTGGGGATCAAGTCATTGTGCATCTCTTGCAGTGAAGGAGTGGGCGGATATCTTGCGCGTTTTGGGATTGATATATGGAGGATCTGTACCTGGTTGAGTGGAATCGTTCGAGCCTGGATTGGGTGGCATAGAGTGTAATGGTTTGCGAGTTGAATCAATACCAATATTAATACCTTGTTGCGGAGGGGAAGTATAGTCTAATAGTAAATAATAAAATATAAGATACATCACAATATCTTAGCAGAAAGAGCATCTGATCATGCATGAGTTTTGACGATATGAGATGATGGGTCTGTATCTAGTGAGAAAGTGTATTGAATCGGTGTTCTACGGCTTTCTTCTTGCCTATCTAGATACCTGGGTAGACATTTTTTAACCCAATCTATAAAACCGAAATGGAAGAGAAGGGGCTTTTTTTTAATTGAATCGATTGTTCATCAGATGGCTGAGTATATAGAACTATCTCACAATCTCCCATATCCTATAATCTTAGATATTATTCATTCAAAGATACTTACTTGCTTGCTCTAATCAGTCAGTCGCTCAGAGATCTTATGTTGGTTTGCGAGGTTGGAAAAGAGAAATAGGATTAAGTCACGAATCATTTGCGCCTAATAATAATCCAGCCCCTTGATCCTTGCAAAGCAGGGGAAAAGGTATTTATATCTTTACTTGTACAGATACAAATGAAAAGTATGTTGGTTCATCCTGAATGTAATGGATAGATAGGGGGTGTTATTTTTTGGGCTCTTGGTCGTGGGTTGATGGGTGTATTGCAGATTGGGCGGAGTGTCTGGGTTGGCAGGCGTCTCATCTCTTGATTCTCTTCGCGGTACTAACTCTTTACTTACGAATGAATATTGAGGATTTGATGCATTAGCATGCCACTGATTTCGACTGCGTAAGATATGCAGCCTGATCTCCACGCCCATAATCACTACTTGACGGATTTTGCAAAAGCACAAAGTGGTGAGCCTGTATATCTTGGAGTAGCTATAGCTTGAGGATTTCAATTGTCAACAGAGATGTACTGTACTCAACAGGCGTGTAGACTTACGTAGCTGTATATAGTAGATCATCTGCAATGATGAGTATAGATCTGAGATGAATGATTGTGAGTTTTGAGGGGTAGCGAGGGGGGTTCACGTTGTCGAGGTAGTGAGGGCTTTTGTTGGGGGATCTTAATCAAGTTAATATGTTTTGATTTTATGATACCGGTGATTATAATTCGCTTTATTTTGATATTGTAGATACTCATCAAGGAATATAGATTTGTTTAGTAGTTACAGTATAGGATAGCTTGTTGGATAACATGTTAGTAAGGTACTCCAAACAGAACATCGAAAGACAGTCTGGAGCGAGTTATATCGTTAGTAAACTAATAATATCATCCGTAATGAGCCATGGACTGAGTTTAAATAATAGGTTCCATCTGCTATTGAACCCAGTGCTCAAAACTGTGTGCACAGTGGTGGCGATAGTTTAGTGTAAATAGTTATGCAAGTAACCCTCAATAGTATATAGCATAAACTAGAAAGGATTGAATCACTTGATCAGCTCCATGATTGCTGAGCGAGCATTGTTGCTTTCGGTGCTCATTCTGAAGTACTACGGATTCGATAGGATACACTTTCTCCGTCGATCAAAGTGTTCATTAGACTGCACTATCCCGATCAACTATTCCTATCTGTTTTACATCCACTGGGATTAAACACCAGCTAGAGTATTCAACATACCAAGTCCGGAAGAGGGGGATTCAGCAAGTATATTCCTGGCATCACTCTGAACTCTCAGTATCGCGAAGAGAGAACGTACATTTAGATATACACATGTATGACTTGCATTGGATTGATAGACCGATATTATGCTGCCGCTCCGGTATATCTGCATAGTATAGGTGAAGTACCAATACCGCATTGGTCTAGAGCACGTCAGTCGGATTTGAGTTGCGAGTCCGATACTATGGGTAATGGTATATATTGTTCTATGAATTGGATCACTGATTGATGGTAGTTGGATACTACCGATGGATATGCAAAGTATGACTTCACTTAAGCTTGTCAGCTGGAAACGTCCAGCAATTAGTGTCTCTAAATGTCTACTTGAATAAGATAGTAGGTTTTTTATAGAACTCATTCCCCCTGAATGCTCTCTGATTCGCATATGATAAAGTTCTGTAATGTCCATAGTGTGATATTTGTACTGTCGACGACGATTATTAAATACAATCCGATTTCATTCTTCGAGCTAGTAATGTATGACCTCCACCCACCTGGCATAGTAGTGAAGGTCGGCCTATTTTCTTCCTTAACCCTTCTCTCTCAGTCCTCCCGGGTATACTCCGCAGCCATCTCGATATTATATTGTGGCATATTGTGATGCTAAACTGTCCTTAGTCTCCAGCATAGTAAGAGAGTACCTACGTATGACGAGATTTAGATAACACATTCTAAATATAATTTTCAGATTCCAAGGGATTGGCTGAGTCTCGTCCAAAGATCTTCTCTTCATTCTATGATCACATTTAGGGGCTCATACTATTGTGGAACCAATAGGTCAGGAATTTGAGGTGTTCTTGTTCGAGGAAACGTGGTGCAATGAAACAATGAAGCGCTGCTGAATATTTCGAGTTTCTCCGTTGGATATTTTACTTTACTTGGAGCTTTAGATAAATATGGACTTCATTCATGAGAGGCTGGAGTTGATCTTCTTTGATATCTTCCACCGAATACCTCAATGCTTCTTTCCCCATAATGTACGACTGAAGTGCAGGTTTTAGACGAGTCTGTATATATAATACCAGACTACTGAACTTGCAAAGCCCGCAGTAACATTAAGTATTGAAGGGCTACCGTCTGAGACAAACATTAATTAGAAGACCCAAAAGACTACTCCACACTTGCAGATTCAATACTTTTCTATTTGACGATGACACTTGTGGGGGAGAACCCCAGTCAACCACTCAGCGCATGTCAGAAATGAATCCATTCACGTACAAACCCTGATAGATTATGCCAATGAGATCACCAAAGTCATTTACTCGTACCTTTTTCAAGTAAATCTATTCGCAAATTGCTCATAGCCTGCTCAATCTAGTCAATATTAATCATCTACTAACAAAACTGCAAGAATGATCTCACTCTGATTCACTTGCACTGACAAGCCCTCTTTCCCTCGAATATTTAAGAGCCATACCTTTCCATGTTGGAACTGTTATTGGAGAGATCGAATCCGCGGCTTTGGAACATCAAGCAAGAAGGTCATTGGGTCAAATGTTGATTGAGGCAGCGAGACATTAGCATCTAGAAGGATTTTGACTCCCGCTACGTCAAAATTTATAGAGGCGTTGACTTGTAGCAGAGAACGCGCAAACTATTGATTTATATATTGAGGAGAGAGCAGGTACCTAAGTAGATAGTGCAAGGTTGCGAACATTGTGGCACTGCTGAGAGTGCAAATAGTCACAAATATCAGAACCGCATTTGGTCTCAATACTGAATGATCGCCGGACTTATGTAGCTTATGGATAGTTCCTCAATAGCGAACCTTGACGGCATTGAGTGTACTTCACTAATGCCGTCGATCTCTTGAATCTGCTGCTCTTTTCGGCCTCGGGAAATCACTTGATTTCTTACTCCCTTCCGAGTTTATATTCAACAATAGCTATAAAGCATGCAAAAACATTGTATGCATATTTGAATCTAGGCAGATGGTAACACTGGCTTCTCCCATGCTGTAACTTGTACCGGTATATGCAAGCTCAGTAAAATTATGGATATGATATGAGGAGGGCCCTCTCCCCGCCCCACTTTCTGGAAAATTTCTTCTTCCCTAGGAGCCTCTTTCCTCAATCCCAGATCTGACCCTAGATATATATCTAAAACTCTGACTCACTTGCATCGACAACTAATCGTATACAAGCGTTTGTGGTTTAGTGGTAAAATCCATCGTTGCCATCAATCTCCTACTTCTCGTCTCAGAACTAGGGTTGAAACAACCTCGATGGGCCCCGGGTTCGATTCCCGGCGAACGCATTTTGCTTTTTCCTTTTGCTCGTAATCGCCTTGCTCGTAATCGTTTTGATCTTTGAATGGTGGTAAAATACTGAGTCGTTATTTCGTGGTGAATTTTTGAAGTTGTGATTGGTACTGAGTGGAGAGAAGGGGAGTTGAGAGGTATGCGAGTCTTGCTCGCTTCTTCGGAGGAATTGTGATGTATGCTTGAACTATGCTTGCATCCAAATGCAGTATGCCCAATTAGACAATATATCTGTTTGAATGTGAGTATTACATGAAAAAGGAGTTTTGGTCCGCCTTACTTTTGGCTTTTTGCAAGCCTCGATTCAAAATGTATACGTAAGAGGCGCAGATTAGATTAGATCTTCTAACTGTTTGGAGCAGTGCTGAATAGGAAGGCGGAATAGACAAATATACGAGCTCTGATCGGAAATTTGAGGAGTTCATGATTCACGATTAAAAAACGTGTGTTGGTGAAATCTATCTTTTGCCCAGCGTTGAATGAAAGTCTCGCTCAAATCGGGGTATTTATTGAGCCTCATGATGAAGGAATTAAGTCCTGTACTGACTTGCAGTCAATTTTTGGGGGGGGGGACCCAATGACGTCTTGCGCTCCAAGAACATGCTGAGCGTGAGTAAGATTCTAGATCAGCTATCACATCTTACAGCAGTGCCAAACTCTCAGTTCAAATATCCATGGAGAGGCCTTACAACCACATAAAATGTCAATATTGACAGTATTGAAGCTAATAAATAGAATTCGAAGAATTTCTCAAAGAAGCCCAGGGCTTGCTATTTGCAGATGATCGATATTAGTTTATTCCAACATCTTCAGTACCTACTTGAAAGCTTCGACCACGTCCAAATCGATCGATCATGCATGATCTGCACCACAAACACCATTCCAAAACCTCACAATAATAACTCCCCGATTCATTGTGTTGTGCACCCATTGTTGGTGCCAAGAAGGAGAATTTACTATTCAAAGCTGAAGACATAAGATTGAAACTCGGTCCAAATTGAGATGTCGGTACATTCTCTTCCGTGAAAATGCTTTGACCTACTTTGGGTATTAATCAGATCATTGCAAACCCGGATAGATTGCCCCGAGAGATATCACAGATAAGAAGCCAGGTCCGAGTCTACTGCTGACGTGAGAGAAAGTGGGAGGAAATAGAGTTCCGAATTGAACGGGTGGACATATGATCCGACGCGACGAGAACACCGGTCGGGTTGGGCTGAGAGAAGATGGAAGGATTGTGATGGTGATATGTAGCGTCGATAGATGTGATACGAGATCCGGGGAGTTAAGTCTATCAAGAACAAGGGGTGGTCCCAAGTCCACGGTTCACAATCTCTTGGAAAATGAGGAAGTACTAGAAAAGTGTAAGTAGAAACGCTACGAATTCAAGGCACAAATGGAAAGGAGTCGGCGATCGCGGCAGGTTGAAATGAAGTATTTGAGTACTGCAAATATGAATAGAAAGAGAGTTGAGGTCCAGGTTCACTTTTGGTGCTTTGCTTGAGTCTAGATCTATGGAACCGCGCGGAATGATTGAACCTTATGAGGAAGGAAGGCGAACGGATCAACGATTATACAAAAGCAACCTATAACAGGGCGATCACATCAATCTAGACTGCGATAATGATGCTTGGAAGTTTAAATCTCAGAAATGCTTTTCTTGATACAATCACGTCGGCGACTACGGTTAGACCTTTTGGTGTCTAATTAGAGTTTAGGTAAGAAGACATTCTCGAATTCTTGTCTTACAGTAGTCATGTGTCTACTCGCATATATCTATGTATGTAATGTACAGACTGCATGAAGTGACGAGACAAGGTAACATCACCATTACAAAGCGGTTAGTTCTGCGGGGTGCAGGAGATCACGAAGCAAGAGGGGCAAATAACTAGATGATTTGAGTGAGGAAAAGTTCCGAATCATAATCAAGTAAGAAAAGGGAGCTGTGGGGCTGAACCCTTACCGAGTACGTATGTAGACAAGTATCATTCTACCACAGAGCTGGATGCCAAGGTATTAAATGCAAGGCTGTGTGAGACAGAAATGAATATTGCGCGGTGGATATAGTGTAACCCTATGAAAAAGTTACAAATTAGTTACTGACTCGGGATCCTTGTATTGCGTGGCCATTGGCCTCTGGTGGGCTGGACCGTATTGTTATCGGAGCTGAACGTTGATATTGTTTGGTTTGAAGAAAGTTTCTTTTTCTCTCTTTTAGTAATTACTGAATTGATTCAATACGGACTGCCGGCCAGTAAACCTATAAGATGATTTTGTGTGCAAAAATAGCAACAGCAGCAAACAGGACCCCTCCCACCATCCAAGATTATTAACATCATGATCTCAAGACTATCTTACAATTCTCATACTACCCGACCCGATTGAGCCGATATTATTCATAGGCTTAAGAAAAGGACCATGGAATTTTCCGAAATGAGGGGAGAAGACCGAATTCTAACTTCCAGAATCCGCATACCAAATTCAAGAACTCTTTTGCCATCTCCTATTCCGTGCAACAACTGTGGAGACAATGGTTTACTTACCTCTGGAGATTGGACAAGTCTTTACAATGTAAAGATCATGCTATCGATAAATCTTATTTTTCCTTCGGATTTTGTGATATACCTCGAGTTCTATTTTGTATATTGTCGTGCCGTCGTCTCTTGTTGATGGAGCGCGACTATTTCCCACGTGGTTGTTTATGTGTCCAATTCTGCCTACGTACTCAGCGCCTAAATCCGAAGCGTCTACGGGCTAGAACAACATCATCAAATTTTCAGGCAGATGCTTCTTGATGAGATGTCATACCTTGAGAATATTGCCACTTTCTAATCTCCGGAGAAATTTTATATTGAGACGGCGGCAATCAGGTTTTGTCGCTCCACCTAGCGCGGTAGTTGACCGCAGGCTATCCTTTGTTGATCTTGTTGAAGGTTTCTGCTGTGTAACTGTGAACCTGGGTAGATTTCCTATGATCTCCACACTGGTTCCTCGTATTACATTCGAAAGATTGGTACTGAGTGTGAGTCGGTGGTTCATTTTTGGAGGGGTATAGACAGACGCGTCTTTGCCAGATCAACGGTTCATCTCTGAACTTTTCAAAGAATACGGGAGTTATTGGCTCTGTTTCATATGCTTTTGGAGCATTATTAGGAACGAAGTTTTCCTATTGATAATAGGATCAGAGAAGTGGAACTCCTCTTTTTGCCATCACCATGAGTGTCTGACGTGTCTGTACTCGGTCATGTCTGTGATCAGAGTTTGGTTTCTGGTACAGTACAATGCAGGGCGAATTGTAAGATGCAGGGAGTGGGAAAACTCCAGTCAAACCCAAATCTTAAGAACCACATGGTTCAAGCTTCATGGAATGTCCGAGTTTATTTGATTGTATTGTTTGTGTAACATCGGCGGTAGATTGTGATACCAATGCCACGGTGATACTTTTGGAATCGGGATCAAAATGAAACCCGAAAGTCAGACTTCGCTGTCATAAGATTCAGTTACTAGTAGGGTTCAGGCTCAACGACTTTAGGGTTTTTAGCTGATTAAGGGATGTAGATGCCAACTTAGGCATTTAGCTGCGTGTATGATAAGGTTAACCGATAGCTATTCATTTTTGGATGAGGTCAACTCAGCTAAAATTGGTTCCAAGGAAATTCAAAATCTACCTAGATGACTAAGTACAGTGTGTTAATTTGTGTTTTAGTTGGTCTGTCCTAGCTCACACATATTTTTGAGGTATACTGCCATACCGGCGATACCGTATGGCAAGCATCCATCCCCACTCTGAGTCTTCTAGCTTGAATCACCCCTTGCAGGTTTATGAAATACTCCGAATTCAAAACTATGCCGTCGGAGACGGCATATGATTTTCGCCAATATTTCGATTTCAATATGTAAAAAAAGAAATACGAAGCATACATAATCTAGAAACAATGCTGGACCCTCCCATGGAACAATAGAATCTTCTATATGCCCTATGAGGTTTCGATGACGGCTGGATAGAAATGAGAAAAAGAATACCCGTGACGCTAATTTCCTTAGCTTGATGCCGCTACAATAAAGCGGTGGAGCAATGCGCTGATCGACTTACAAATTCCATCAGTGCCTGACCTCAACACCTCTGTGAATTCGCAGTTGTGTCTTCAATAGAAGATCCCTTTCAGCAAGCCTAGTAGGTCATGCAACGCTACGGATACATGTAAGCGCTTGACCAACTTGTAATATTATGAGCATTTGATCTACGATCAGCATCTAACTACCGACAGGAAAATACTTGGCTACGTCAAGACTGTGCCGCTGCTCAGACTCCCAAACTAATTTAGACTTTCTACCTGAACAAGATGTTGTTAGTCGGGCACATTCCTCACGCGTATCGGTGATAGCGATGCGAAGGTGTAAATTGTCAACATCTCCTGAAAAACGAGATTATGGTTGATTTCCTTACTGGAAGCCTCATTTGTTTGTGTCTCTAGTTTAGAAGCCCGATCGATCCTTTTTCGGGGTCTAAACTCTAAAGACCCAGCAACGTGGTAATGGTCCGACATATCCTCCACACCCCCTAGCAACTTAGCAACTTAGCAACTTAGCAACTCACTTCGCAAGTCATTCATCACGCCAGTTCTGATAGCGCTTCATACCCTTGCGACACTTTCTTGAAAACAGCAATTTTCTAACATGAATGCCGCCAAACTACTGAGCTGGAACTTCTGAGTATCATACCTCTGATGGGTTTGTTTGGTTGCTTTTTGATATAGTAGTCGACACAATTTTCGCAACAATATCCAGAACAAATCTTAGGCTATGTTTGTCCTTTAGAAGATTCTTGACTCCTGCCGTGAGATTTTTGCCCATCACAATGATTTATGTCGGTTGGATTAACCCGAGGGCGCTTGAAGATTAGATTAGTTGTTTGCTAAGATATCCACTTCCACTGGCCAAGCAAGCGACTTTGAATTCTACTGACCCCGTCTTTCAACGTTCACTTGCCATTTTTCAACACTGTTTTATAATTTTTGTAACAAGTACTCGGCGCTTGCAGAATCTGTCACCGAAAATCTCTGAAATGGGCCTTGAAGCCCTTGATGCCAAATGAGATATCCACTTACTATTCTGAGACAAAGCCAAAGAGGATTCTCAAAAGCACCTTTGCACCGCTCGGTTAGCACCGCAAATCCATGCTGCTGTTAGTTAATTAATAGTTAAGGATTCCACGTGTTATGAAAATCGCTAGAATGGCCTGCTAGAAGAGTTGACCAGTAAGTTGACCTTGTTCTTTCATTCAGTTGACTCTTCTACCCCCTGAAATCTGATTGTCGACCCGGCATTCGCTCGTCCCCTGCAAACCTACACTGTACCAATTGTTCTCAGGCCTTGTTCTACTCTTTTGAAATTCTTGAAAAAGTTGAAAAGCCACCTGTATTACCTTGTCAATTTTGATTAATTAACCGTCATTTTAAAAATTAGAAATGAGGCTTTTCCAGAATTATACTCGATCGAGTTAAGAGCTAAATGTTAGGAAAAAGCTAAAAATTCATTATAACATAGAATGTACCTAGGTATCCTACAATATCGAATCTACCCCGGAGGACCACACCGTGAATCTTTTGATCCTAAATGGACCGAATCAACCGGGTGGAACCTAAGATCGAGGGGTGCATGCTCTGGTGAGCTTTTTGTACATATGTAGTCGCTCATCGTTCTCGATCTTGACCTCGAAACTTTTCTTGAAAGAAGAAAAAAAAAGGAACATCAGACTTTCTTCTACTTCAACCCAACTACTTCCCCTCTTCGACCCGATCTCCACAACTACAACTGCATAACAAACAAGATCAACTTCTACTTTTATAATTTATCCCTTCAATAAAAAAGAACCTCATACACCCGAAACTTTTCCGTCATTCGTTTCCTTTCTTACTTCGGTTCACAATATAAGATAAGAGAAAACGCATATCCCGGTCCGAGGCTGAGATAAATCTTTCAACTACCCCCTCGTCTCCTCTAAGCACTTTCACTCTCTAAACGTTGGAAATGTGCGATTATACTCAGGTTGAGTTTCGGTGTGGTTAGTGGTTCTTTTCCCTTTCACTGTTGGAAATCTATTTGTGATCTATTTGCGTATTGACAAATTAGACTAACAAAGTTTCTGTTTGATTTATAGGTCACGTTCGGTATACTGTGCGGGCATGGTGTATCAATTATGAGACGACACATCGTCGGTGTCCACCCAATGTTGTGGCAGTCGAGTTTAGGTACTTGCATTTAGCTCTTTCAACATATACCGTGTACCAAATTTTCCCGAATCAAATGTACTAATAGTGGATTTTTATAGGTTAGGTGAATCGGAAATGTGCGGTTAGTAGAACCCCTCCTTCACTTCCGTCGAGTCTAGACCGTTCGGACCGAATACGAAATAATATGATATATCTAACATTTGCTAACAAGCCATTAGGAGACTGTAAACATGTGGGAGAAATGCCAGAATGGTATTCTCGAATCACAAAAAAGACGGCTCGCATTCACCTATGATAAATAATTGACTCGCTCAAATTCGGGACTTGTGCTCACCCATCTATTATGTATGACGACGAAACCCGGGAACGACACAAGAGACAAACGGAAAAATAAAGGACTAAAAGGACGAAAAGAAGAAGAAGAAGAAGGACACCGGATCAATTGCAACCAGGACGAAGGAGGCGAAGGCTCTTCTGGATCATCACTGGCCTGGCATACTTCTTACTTTACCATATGTTTGTATAGTATGCTGGACATAAACGTTTCCAACACAAGGGTTTTTGGGCAATGCAAAGAATAACACTGGGATGGAGCAAGGGAAATGGATGGCTTATGTTATGGGTATGAATTTCGGTATGGGTATGGAGTAGGAAATCTTTTTTATACATTACATATCCAGCAACGGACGGGAAATTGGGAAATTATCAAGAAGGTCAGACCAGGCAAGGAATGGAATGGGGCGGCGTTCTCTCTATGAATAGTGTGGTGCATTTGGGAAGGATGTCAATTTTTCACTGGAAACTTACTCGCTGGATAAGGGACTTTCATTTTTTCTACGAGTATCAAGATTCATATGAATGATAATGGATCATTGAGAATGAGATGTATGTATTCCACATACAACATTTTTACAAACCAAACAAAAGCGCATTCGCAAACCAAAGATGCATTTCTCTCTTCTTTTTTGTTTTTGCTCTACCACTTCCAGGACTCGGGAATGATCCAGGCCCGAAAATTTTCTATAAACTAGAGCAATCCGTATTTCACGGCCCAAAAACACAAGAAAGAAAGACATCCGTTAGGCATCCAGGATTTTCCAATATCTCGGGGAAGACAATCTCATCCACTGGTCATGGTAACACACACATATCTCACATCTTACGTTCAGCTTCTAGCTTCTATGTTTGCTCTCATCTCCCAAGACCGGGAAAAAAAAGTCAAGATAAAATTCAACTTACCGCAAGAGCCGGCCGTAAACCTCTATCTCCCCCTTTCCCCAGACCTGGAACTTCACTACCGGCCCGCGTTCAAGGCAGGGGAAACTCTCAACATCACTCCTCGAAAGGTATTGGATGATGGGGAAGTACAAATTATGCAGCCAGGGGCCTTCTACATGTATTTTTCTTATTATTAAAGTTTTTCACATGAACGCTTGGACGGGTGGAGCGGCTTGCGAGGACGGGAGATTCGATGCAGAAGATAGTTATCGACAGGTAGGTAGGTACCTGTGCATAGCCGTCGCGTCCGCTTTGATCCGTTTTGTTTCGTCTCAGGGAGTCATATCATTTTATGCATGGGTCATGACGGTGGTGATGCGAGATGGAAATTCATTGCATGTGGATAGGTATATCGAATATACAAAAATTCGATGTATTAATTCTACTACCACTTTTCGAAATGTCTTGAATTCGACTCGGAATATTCTTGTCGTATCAAATTCTGATGAGGAAGGTGGTGTGGTGACCAACTGTCTAGGTGTGTTTCGGAAGGCACTTTGCATACTTAGATATGTGGACCTGTGTACCCTTTGGTTGCTGAGTCGATGTAATGTGCATCATTATGCACGAAGAAAGATGAAATGTAACTACAGGAAAGACATTGGATCGAATATATTCTATGGATGTCATTTGTCTAGACGATTATTTATTATCATTTTTGGGCGATAATAGATGGAGTGGGATTGCAGTACAATGTGTAGCTTATGTAGCGCGCCAAGGAACTGAAGAGAAGATTATGAAAGTTTACAGAAATTTAGAAGAGGGGTTGAATATAGGAATTGGTCGGTGGCTAATCGTGTGTGCAGAGAGATTTGTATGTATGTATGTATGTATGTATATATGTATATATGTATGTATGTATGTATGTATGTATGTATGTATGTATGTATGTATGTATGTATGTATGTATGTATGTATGTATGTGCTGGCTACCGGCGTAGTACGCAGATCCAAAGGGTGTTGTGCTGATCATTATGATTTGGGGATTCCCAGTATCCGGGTTAAAGGACGGTGTGGGGTTTTCGGGTGTAGGATTAGATTTGTACGCAAGATACATACACATTCAAAAGGGAAAAGAAAAGGGAAAAGAAAAAGGAAAAGGAAAGGTAAGGAACGATGAAAAAAGCGAGAAGTGATGAAAATAAGGAGGTGAGGCAAGAAAAGTACATCGATGGTGAAAAGCATCGGGATTATTTTACGATATGATTAGGTAGGCATCTAGGTAAGTGATTTGTGCCGAGATCCAGTCGTGACAGGTGAATAATTACCGAGTTCGGGTACACATTTGTACGGAGACATATATATGGATGGGATTCTGGCACACAAAGGGAGAGGAAACGAAGAAATGGGATGTTTATGCCCTATGTGATGATATGTGAAAGATGCGGTCCAATACCATGGTTAATCTAGATGCGATGCGTTGTTGTGTGCGGGGTCTAGGATCGTAGAGTGTGGGAGGTTTGTGGACGTGTGAGGTTAGCAAATATGATCGATGATAGATGATTGATGATTTGATGTTTGAGCTTGTTGAATATGATAGTCGTGGTGTTTGCGTACAACATGTGGTGGAATTCTTTTCGTATGTAGTGTTACAGTATGTCTATTAGTTGACCTCATTCTTGGTTCTGGTCAGGTAGAGAGAGAGCTTGGTTGGTTTTTTGTTGAGTATGCGGTGAAGGTTTTGATTGATGTATATTAATGATATGATGTAAGCTCGAGTTATCTAATAGAATAGAAATCAAGAATCGAATATCTCTTCGCTTCGTTGCTATTGGCGATTGTTCAAGTGACGTTTGCTTCAATTGCATATACCAGTGAGAATGTATTTCCGAATGATACTTCGTGTGTTTACCCCCCC
>PQXI01000367.1:0-25313 GCA_004786145.1 Botrytis paeoniae | reverse complement strand
CAATGCCTCGTATATATACCTTGAATAGGCGACTTCGTCGCCTAAACAGGTAAGAGTGATCTCCCTGTAAGCTGCGTAATTGATCAATTGGGCGGAGCTTAATTGACTCATAGCTATATGGTTACTGGGAAGATCGATTTAATCAATACACGTGCAATACACGTGTTATTCACCTGATACGGGATTTTCCGTGACATATAAGAATTGTAATTAGTTATCACCTTATTGAATTCCTATTTGAAGTCTAGTCTAAACCACCTCGAGAGATCTCTAGATACTTCCACGTGACCCTAGAGGCAGCTCCCGTAACATATAGTATTATATATAATATATTATATAGCTTGATAGATTATTAAATACTAAGTTTTTTGTCTTTTCAAATAGTCTTAATAGTTAAGAGTATTCGAGCTTCATTATTATTCGATTATATAATAATTGATTAATAAAACATAACGTGGTTTATCAGTGGGTCGACTATATTAATAGATCGGCCACTTTTACCTCGAATTATTATTCTAAAGCTATATTATTCAATAATAATTAAATCAATTGATTGAAACTATAAAGATTCTAATAATCTAGGATCTATTATATTATTTTAATAGGTCCTTGTATTATGCTTAGTCTTTTCGCACTTATTATAACATCAACTAGAAGATGCTTTCCTATTAGAATTCTCTCCTTTTTAATACTTATTATATTGAATCTGAATATCAATCTTTTATTAAGATAATATATCTTTAATATTTTGTTTAATAAATACTTCTCTATTATATTATTGAATCTTTTTAGTGTATTGATATTTGCTTAATACTTTATTTGTTTTTCAAAGTATATAATTCTCTATACTTAAAAGTATATTCTTATAAGCTAATCTCTTTATATTTTTAACTAAAGTCAATACAATCTCAAATATAGATATAAAAAAGTTTAATTGATGATAAGCTATTCGAGAATTTATTAAAATTGATTATGAAAGAGCTTCAATTGGATTATAAGGTAATTGAGAGATCCAAGTGTTTGAATCAATAAATGAAGGGGTAGATATATAAATCTGAATATCTAATTTCGAGAGTATAGTTTGAGGATTGAATAATATTAAACCTGCTCCTTAGAAACCAGCTTTTATATTCTGAGCTATAATTAATTGTTGGTATATAGCTTTAAAAGTTATAAGGAATTCAATTTTAGTGATATAATTGATATGAGTTTTGATAAATCTATCAGTTTGATAACCATATGTCTGTTTCAATACACTAAAATAGTCAATATCGAATGGTTGAGTTAAATAATTTGAATGTGATGGTAGCTTGATTGCTATAATATTATTTGATTTATATTATAATTGAAAAGGTATTGATTCGTAACTTTTGTATTTATTTAATACTATTATTCGATATTTGCCCTTTATTTGATGAATTATATGCTTATCACAATGCTTTAGTCATTCTAGTTCTGTTATTTCGTTTGGTACTAATTACTACTATTCCGGGACATATTGTATTCATCATAAAGCTGGTTTTGTCGAAATTATAGAAATCGCAGTCGAGAATACTGTATTTTGTTTGCATATTCGAAATTACTTGAAATTAGTCTTCAATAAGCTTAGAATCTTTGTAAAGAGCTCTTTGAAAATCATAAATGTAATTAAAATGTATCTCTAATTCTGTATAACGTTTTATAAATCGATAAGTCTAAAGCTTTCTAATCTTTCTTGCTCTTTGTGTTTCGAGTATATAATTCGCTATATATTTAGTAATACTTAATTTAGGTGAAAATCCTTTGCTATTTATATTAAGTATATATTGAATAAATATTTCCTTTTCTAATTCAATCAAATTATGACTTTTTGGTTAACTCTTAGTTATATTAGATTTACTTCGAATTCTATTACCTCATATAGATTGAAGTATATAATAGAGTTGAGCTGCTTTTCGAATTGTCAATTTTTTGTTTAATTCAATAGCTTGAATAGTTAAGATTATGTGTGCTTCTTTAGAATAACTTTTTATGGTTAATTATGAAGAAAACATATATCGAATATAAAATAATAATTCGAGGTAAAAGTGGCTGATCCACTGATATGACTGACCCACTAATAAACCACGTTATTGTGACGGATTGAAAGGATTATGCCTGCCAGGGCAGGGAAAAAGGTTCTGCCAGTAAAAGGTATAAACGGATATTATACCTTTAATTCTTGTATTCAATAACTTGATATTCTTTTGTATAGATTGTTAATTTCAATTCATTATTTATTATCAATTATCAATTATACCTTAAATCCAATCGTTATATTATATCAAATCTACTTAACAATCCTGAGAAGGATAGAATATCTAGCTAAGATTTTATTAGTAATCTAAGTCGAGAGTATATATAAGCATTTTTGATACAAATTTTTTCTAAAGATTTATTACCTATTTATTTATTAAAATGGCTTCTAATACAGAAACTATTATGGCAGGAAGTTTATAATTAGACAATCAGCAGTCCGACCCCTTAAAACAGCTTCAAGTAATTATCTAAAGTTTTAAGAACGAATCTTTGGAATAATTGTTAGATATCGAAAAAGCACCCCAACCTTTGGAAAGATATAGAACGGCCGAAATCGATGTACTGCTTATACTAACAAACCTCCTTAATTCTGTATCCAGAAGAATTGTGAATCCAATTATAGCCGGTCACTCTGTGCCACTCATATTAGCAAATCCTATAGATTCTATCTGGAAGAATCATTATAATTATACATCTCTTTATTCTGATTAAGTTAGAATCTATTTAACAAAATATTAAATTTTAAAAATAATTGAATCGTTTTTCAACTCTTCTAATGAAAAGACCAAACTCATTTCACTATCGATATTGATAAAGATTGCTTTTCTCATTCTTTAAACTTCGATAGATTTTATTTACTATAAAAAACCCTCGATCCTTAATCTTTTCATATAACTTATATTAAGTAAGAAAATTCAGTAGTAAAATTAAAGACCCAGAGCTCTTGAATAATAATATCAAATCTATCTTCAAAGTATAAAGAATCCTTGTTAAAAGAAAATTACTTGATAATGTAGATTATTCTTCAAATAAACAATCCAAAATGTAGATTGTATTTAATTGGATTACAGGTACAGTACAAAATTATTTAATACTCCGAATAACTTGTGCGGAATTCCAAACCCTCAAAGCTGCAATCGATTTTTTAACCACTATCTTCCTAATACCAAATCGTTTAGAACTAGTTATTAAAGACTTTAGAGCCTTACGTATGGGTATTCTAACCTTTTATCAATTTTATATCTAATTCTTAGAACTAGCTTCCAAAGCAGAAATTCCTGAAAGCATTTATTATAGAGAAATTGTCTACAAAATCTCTTCGAATCTTTGTAATGCTACCCTAATCACCATAAATATATATTCGAAACTTAGAGATTATACAGATTACCTGATTAATATCAATATTCGATTGAAAACTGTTAATGCAAAATTCAAGGTAGTAGATCAAATCAAACCTTTAAACTTAGGTTTAAACAAGAATCGGAAACTAGTAACTTTTTTAGCAAGATCAAATCCAATAGTACTTCTATCCCTAAGAATCTCTATACCACGCTTATCATCAGGAATAAAAATCAAGATTTTAGAAGCTTATTATAAATACAGAATGGAGGGATAAACAAAAAATTATATATACCTATCCGGAGGTATATATAAAGTGAATCCTAATGAAAATTTTCCTTTTAATAAGAAATCTAATAAAACCAACCCCCAGATTAATCTCTTTCCCCTCAACTTTTACAAATCAGGAAAGAATTAAACCTTGAAAAAGTCTTCCTTCAAGATTTTTAATATAATCTAAAATATATTAATCTTTAAAGCCTTTTTGGCGGAGGAAATTTTATACTTTTATATTAAATCTTGCTCTACGAGCTTTATATAAAAGTATCCGCTTCAATAAATACTAGAACTACAGCTTATTTGCTTATCAACATTCTCTTTACAGAATTACTTTTTAAACATATAGATATATCTATTAATACCCTTAAACACCCCATACCTATCAAAGAATATAACAGGAATAAAGAAACTCTAGTAATTCATTCTATGCAATTAACATTACATATAAATAGAAGAATCTTCATTCGAATATTATTTTTATTAATCAATATAGTCTAAGATATTATATTCAAAAACCACTAATTAACAAATTATAATATAAAAGTATAATCTTCTTATCAATAATTACTCTAACCAAAGAATTTTCTATTTGTCCTGAATTTCGCTTAGATTATCCTGATATTCTAAACATTCCTCCAATCTTTAACCCTAGATTTGGATTTATAAAACAATATCCTTCAATGTAATACTTTATATCCTGAATTCTCAAAAGTATTATTATTATTACCTTTATTCTACAATAAATACAAATAGAATGTTAGGAAACAAATATATGAATTTTATGCTTAAGTTCAAGAAATCTTCTCAAAAGTGTTCTTTAAGATTCTACTAGTAAAACCTAAACTATTTGCTAATAGCACCTTTATTAAACAAAAATCCCAATTTCTCGAAAGAAGTGCTCCGCGATAAGACTATCAGATTATTGCCAAAGGTCTTTTTGTAGATATTACTACCATCACCACCAAAGCTTTTTGATTTTATACTCATTGGTGTAATAATATAGCTTTTACAATTAATATCTACAAGATTAATTCTTTTATTGATTCAAGGTTTCAAAATGCAAGTAATATAGAATTGAAACAATTGATAAGACAAGTGCTCATAGATTACTATAACTTCCTAAAGGTATTCTCGAAACATAAATCAAACAAATTACCTGCTCACTCCTCGTACAATTATTGTATCGAGATATCTATAAACGCTTAGTTGAAAACATCTCCAATATACAACACATCTATTGAAGAGCTACTAGTAATAAAGGAATACCTGATTAACAATCTCAAGAAGGGATTTATTGAGGCTAGCAACTCTTCTTTTGCAGCTCCCGTTTTATTTATCAAAAAGGCCAATAGAGGATTACGCTGTTATATAAACTTCCACAGATTCAATATAATTATCAAAAGAGATGAGTACCCTTTACCTTTTATCAACGAAACATTTTCATGAGTCTCCAAAGCAAGAATCTTTATAAAATTCGACATTAGATAAGCCTTCCATAGGATCTGTATGCATCCCGATTCTGAAGATTTAATTATCTTCCACATTTGCTATGGAATTTATAAGTGTAAGATTCTATCTTTTAATTTAATCAATAGATTTACAACCTATCAGAGATATATGAACAATATTCTTTTTGATCTCTTTGATATCATTTGTATAGTATATCTAAGCAATATATTAATTTATTCTAAGAACGAAAATAATTACAAACTCTATATCCTAGAAGTTCTATTTTGCTTAAAGAAAGTAGAACTGTAAGTAGATATCAACAAATGCGAGTTGATATAAAACACACAAAATATCTTGGTTTTATATTTACTATAAATGATATAGAAATCGATCCTAACAAGATATCTGTTATTAAAGATAGGAAGCCCCCAATGAACATTTGGGATATACAATCTTTCCTAGAGTTCTACAATTTCTATAGAAGATTTATAAAAGACTATAGCCAAATAACAAAGCTCTTAGTATTATTTACAAGAAAAGATGTTCTCTTCCTATTCGATGCAGATTGTATAATCAGCTTTGAGAAATTAAAGAATATGCTTGTAAACGCATCAGTCCTTGTTCACTATCAAACCCATTTTCCTTCCATAATTGAAACTAACACTTCAAATGGAGTTATTGAAGGTGTTCTCTCTTAGCTGCAAGATAATGATCAATGGTACTTAGTTGTATTTTTTACAAAAACGATACTTTCTGTCAAAATAAATTATACTATATTTGATAAAGAAATGCTAGCACTTATTAAAGTATTCAAGCATTGTATTACGGGAGCTGCCTCTAGGGTCACGTGGAAGTGTCTAGAGATCTCTCGAGGTGATTTAGACTAGACTTCAAATAGGAATTCAATAAGATAGTAACTAGTTGCAATTCTCGTAACTATAGTAATACAACTAATAATTATTCTTAAATACAAAACTCTATATTCAATAAAATCCTATTCCTTATATAAACCTTTATTCTCTACAGAATTATAAGACTCTGTTCTATCTAAATCCCTTGAATCTTATAAATCTAGATAAATATTCTTTGATCCTATAGATCCTTTAGATCCATTATATAACTATTTGGCTATATAACATAATATATTGGATATTATTACAATACTATCTCCTTCTCAGTTTAATACTTATCCCAAGTATTATATAGTTAGCAATTTCCCTATATATATTAACTCTAATATCATCCTTTTCTTTCTTATTATACTACTTATAAGATCAAGGAAATATAAAAAACATTTTGAACTCGCTTTATTGATCAAGCTCTAAGATAATATTATATCATCTTGTACCTATTGCGAAATGAACTTTTGTATATATATTGTTCTTAGGGAAAATTCGTTTTGGTGTAGTGAATATGTTTACTGAGGTGCAAAGTATAATATTTCTGGTTCTTCTACTGCCGATCTCTATAGTCTGATATAGGAATAGGAGAGATTAAATAAAGAAAAAGAAAAAACTGCTTCTTTTATAATGATTACTATTATTTAGTTTATATGTTTGTGAAAACAGTATAAGTTTCTTTAGACTTAAAGTAATAAATTGATTTATTATGATTTGAAGATTATGAATAAACTAAAGGAAGCAAAGGAATAAGAAAAATTAGAAAATAAGTATACTAAAAAAGATAAAGAAATAATATCTATCTCTATTACTAGCCCTAGTAGTAACTCCTTTATTTTCAATTCTTTTTTGGATTCTTTGATTCTTGCTTCAATGAAATCTCCTTCTTTCTAAGCAAATTCGGATATCTCTAATAAAATACCTTCAACTTCTTAGGGTAATTAAGATTTTCTTTTGATTTTTATAAATTTTTGATATATAGATAATCTAACTATTTGATCAAATATTTGACTATATCTTTAATATATTTACAATCTAGTATTGTTTCAATATTATAAACAGTATTAGGATTAATTGGTTCGATTTTTGTAATTGATATATTTGGTGTTTCTGGTAGTATTAGTTTAAGCAAGAATAACGTGGTTTATCAGCATGTGCATCATATCAGCATATGCACCACTTTTACCTCAATTATTATCTTTCCACTTCAACACGCGATTTATCAATAATTCATTATATAATCGAATAGTAAAGAAGCACAAATACTTTTAGCTATTAGAGTTATTCAAAGAGATAAAAAACTGAGTATTCGGAAGGCTGCTAAGCTATATAATATATTATATACAATACTCATCCGCAGAATGAACGGTTTGACCTTTTATACAGAATTCCGATCAAAAAGTTATAATTTGATTATTTTGAAAGAGAAGATTATTATTCAATATATATTTGATATGGATAATAAAGGATTTAATTTTAGAATAAGTGATATAGAAGATATAGCGAATAGTATTCTGGAATCGAGGGGTAATAAGAAAATTGGAAAGCTTTGGGCGAATTGATTTATATAATAATATTCGAATTTAAAGATGTGTTTTATTTATATTTATAACTTTCAAAGAGCTCTCTACAAAGATTCAGAGCTTATTGGAAAGTGGTTTCAATTGGTAGTAAATATGCAAACGAAATATAGTATTCTTGATTACGATTTCTATAACTTTAATAAAACCAGCTTTATAATGGGACAAATATCATTATATATAGTAGTTATTAGAATCAATCGATACAGCAGAAGTAAAGCTATACAATCTGGCAATCGAGAATGGGCTATAGCGATTATTTGTATAAATGGAGAGGGTTACAATATACCTCCGTTTCTACTAGTTAAAGACGAATATCATCTTTCAAATTAGTATATTGAAAGCGATTTACTATACAATTGGATTATAAAACCTACTCCCAATGGATAAATAGATAATAAAACCAGTCTTGAATGGATTAAGCATTTTGATAAGTATACTATAGGTAAGAAAGTAGGTGGATATTGTATATTAATGCTTAATGGATATGAAAGTCATTAATCTGTAGTTTTTCAGGAATACTGTAAGAAAAACAATATTATACTATTTGGTTTACTACCTCATTTTTCACATTTAATTTAACCACTCGATATCAATTGTTTTAATTCTTTAAAGCGTTTGTATAGTCAATAAATCGAGAATTTTATTAAAGCATATATCACCCATATTATCAAAATCAAGTTCTTTCAAGCTTTCAAAACTGTATATACTAAAGCAATATTCATATCAAATTGAAAAGCTAGGTTCTATAAAACTAGGCTCATCCCATTTGATCCGAAAACTGTACTTTCCAAGCTAGATATTCAAATAAGGACTTTATCAAATAGGTCAACCTTAATTGATTCTAGAACATGGAAATCTCAAATACCTCATAATCTTATCGAAACTCTTTCTTAATCTACTTTAATCAAAAGTTGTATTATACAATATCTAAATAGTTTCTTTACATCTATATTTGAGATAGTTGCAGTTTTAGCTAAGGATACAGAGCTTCTAGTTTATACAAATACATTTTTAACTGCTGAAATTTATAATCTTTGTAAAACAAATGAAGCACTTAGTAAATGTTGTAGAGCTCAAAAGGCTTTTGTACGAAAAGGAGGAGCACTTTTAATAGAAAATGGACATAATATATTAGAGCAAGAGAATATAGATAATCAAATACAACGCAATAAGTATACAAATAATAATTCTTTAACAAAAAGGCAATCTGCTATACGACGATGTAGTAAATGCGGTAATGTTTTATATAATACACGAATTTGTCAATTGGATTCAGCATTAATTAATCTTTAGATTGTATATAATTTGATTCTATTTTATAGTGTTGTTATTATTTTATATTAATATAATGTGGGTAATTGAGGTAAAAGTGGTGCACATGCTGATAAACCACGTTATATGAAATATTAAGTGAATATTCATTATACTTGGTAATTTTAATCAATAATTAATTATTTCTATTACCTTATCAATCTTGAATAGTTCTAATTTCTTGTAGTCAAGTTTATTACTTGATCTCTTAGTTTCAATATTTTGTTATAATAGATAAACTTTATTCTTCTCTTTAAGTATAGATTTCATACTATATTTTATATTATAATAAACTATTATTCTAGATAATATAAATCTTAGATTAAGAGCAAACTGCTTTTGTAAATCTTTCAGTTATTCGACTTATATTATTACTAATTTAGTATTAACTTTTTATGATATTGGTATTTGATATACTCTAGAATTAAATTCAAAGTTAGTATATATTAGTGTTATCTTTATGATTTCCATTTCTGATATATTATATACGAATTATATTATAATTAATAGTATTACCCAATTGTCTTATTAATAATTTATATAGTATTTAAGATATACTTCCATTATCTGATTAATCCTTTCTATTTGACCATCTATCTATAAATAGAAAAATATTGATAACTTTCTTTTGATATCTATAAGTGTTAATAAGATAATCCAGAATTTCGAGATAAAGAGTTTATCTTGATTCGAGATTATCTCATCTAGTACTCTATATATACTTATTATAATCCTAAGGAATATATATACTAATTACTCAATATTCTATATCTCCTTAAATAATATTATATATATAAATTTCGTTAGCATATTTATTATATTGAATATTACATTATACTCGATTTCTATAATAAGATTTTTTGAGAATAATAGTTTGATTACAAAGTTCTATATAATAGATTTCTATAGCTAAGAAAATATATCTAAAATCTGAAGCTGACTATACAGAGTATATTGTACTAACTTGTTTTATATATAGGTATCACAATTTCCAATAATTTCTTCAATTATTATTTTCATTTATAGGAAATAATTGATTTTCTATATTTTTGTAAACATTCTTACAATTCCTTAATATTCATATACCAGCAATCTATATTATTCTATTACAAATTCCTTAATCATTTGATTTAGAATATATACTTTTCTATAAAAGTATATAGTTTCGTTTTTTATTATGAATTCTAATTTTATTGACTTATATATATATATAGCTATAATATCCTTGTTGTAATATAATTGGATCTGGTTCTTGAGATAATCATTTTTAATATATGAGTAGCTACAAGCTGTAATATATTGTAAACTAGTAATTTGCCTTCTTTCTTGAATATAGTATATAATTTGTATAACTTATTCTCTTGATATTCTAGTTTTTGATTAAGAGTATTCACTCTAGTGTTTTCTGATTCTTTAATATATGAAATTCTGAAATTGTAATTAGCTATAATCTCTGATTATCTAATCTATTGTTTATTTAACTGTTTTGTTATAATAAAGTAGATCAAATTTTTGTAATCTATATACATCTATACTAAGTATTTTGATCTTTTCAAATAAACTCACTATTCTCTAAATACATTGATTATCGCTAGTAATTCTTTGTCATATATTTTGTAATTCAATTTAGCTGATAATAGTTTTTTTAGAGTAAAATATAATTAATTACTATTTCCCGTTTTGACCTGGTTGGTTCAGAATTACTTCTATAACGAAATCAAAGGAATCAGTTTCTACTATAATTTGCTTTTCCGAATTAAATATCAATAATATTAACTCCACAATTACTACCTATTTAAATATTTTAAATAACTCTTATACCTTAATAATCTATTCAAAGCCTCCTTGATCTTTTCTGATTAAATTAGTTAAGAATATTGTAATCCCTAAATAATCTTTAACAAATCTTTAATAAAAGTTAACAAATCCTAAAAAGAACTGTACTTCTTTAATCGTATTTGACTGTTTCTATTTAAATACTATCTTGATCTTATCCTTGTTCATTTTAAGCCCCTGATTTGATATAATGAATCCTAGAAACTCTGTTTCCTTAATATAAATTTCACATTTATTTCATTTATATAGCAAATCTATCTTAACTAAACTTTTAAGAATATTATTGATATTTTTAATATATTGAATCTCATTGTTCGAATATACTAGAATATTATCCAAATAGTATATATAATAAGTGTTCAAGTATTATAACAGTACATTGTTTATAAATCTTATGAAAATAGCTAGTGCATTAATTAGCCCGAACAGTATAACTTGGTATTCGTATAATCTATACCTGGTTTTGAAAGCAGTTTTCCATTCTTTGCCTTCCTTCATTCTAATCAAATAGTACTCATTTCTTAGATTCATTTTAGTAAATATTGCTACTCTATCTAATCGATTTCTTAATTCTATAGCTAATAGAAATAAATATCGATTCTTTTTGGTAAGTGTATTGAGCTTTCTATAGTCTACAACTAGTCTCTTAGTACTATCCTTTTTTGATATTCATATAATTAGATTTGTTATTTAAAATATAAATTCTCTGATTCATCTTTTGATCAAATTGTTATCAATATACTCTTTAATTATTTTTAGCTTATCAGCTGATATTGAATAAATTGGGGTATATATAGACATTTTGTTTTCCTCCAATATTATTTCATAATTCTATAACTTGTATTCTAGTAAAGCCTTATAAACCCCTGATTCTTTGAAAATATGTTTGTATTTCTTATATTGTTCTGATATCATAAATTCTTTTACCTTGATTATAATTTCTTACTATATTATTAACTTCTATATTTATAAAGGAAATATACTAGTCTTTACTCTTAATAGAGAACTCTAAACTAAATGTCCTATATCACCAATATTGTTCACATTCAATTCTTCCTAGTGTATATTACATCTCGCGAATACCTTGAATATATCGTCATAACCATTCTTATACTATTCAAATATTACTATTCCTTATAACCAATCTATTCTGGAATTATACACTTTCAATTATGATATTCCTAAAATAATTTATTGTTAGCCCAATAGTACAATATCAAGTTATATAACCTCCAAATATTGGATTATATTTATTTATATTAGTTGTATTTCCTATAAAATGTTTCTATCAGATTCTATTAGCTATCCATTAATTAACTACAATTGATAAAGGTTTTGTTTCTTCTGGAATAGAACTCTTAAGTACTTTATAGTTTCTGATACAATAAAATTTCCTATAGCCCCTAAATCTATTATGGCTAATTGTATATATTCATTTATCTTGATCTTATAATATATTTGATCTACTTCTCCTATAACATTCAGCTATAATATAATTTAATTATTCTTATTATCCTAAGTGACTTTATCTGCAAATATTACTTGTTGAGGCTCTTCCTCTCCTAAATAGATAACACTTATTCCTAATCTAGTTCTATTATCAAGTAAGTCCTTTCATAGAGTATATCAATAATTCCCTTGAATAACTTTCATTATTATACCTACAACTAATAATGGTAATATAGCCTAAGCCTGGACCCAATATTCTTCTTCTACTCTTCTACATAAAAATAAAACCTGATTCTCATTTCTTTCAAATATGTAATAATAGAACACTTCTCATAGCTCTCCTTGGTCTAACCACTGAAGGTGATTGGCACTGATTCTTTTTACAAATAATGTATTTATAGTGATTCCAAACTATAGAATTCGATACTGATCAACATACTAAACCTTGTAAGATTTGTTTTCTTCGGTATCTGTTACACTGAGATCTTTATTTATAGTTCTTTTGTTTGCATCTTCAAATTTCCAGAAATAATGGTTCTATTAATCAATTTATTAAATAAACTATAATTCTCTTAACTACAGATCTTTGTTTATCTATAAAAAACATTCAATCTTTTCCTCGAGTTCTCCTGTGAGCTTTTTTTTATAAGCTAATAATAGCGTAGCTAGCCCTGATATGCTAACAACATAAAATTGTAATATGAAGGTAGTGTTAAGTTAGCTCTTGTCAAACTTATTCTTAACATTGCCCTTTTTACCCCCTATTTTCTTGTTTCGGCATTTTGCTGCCCAATGCTCTACTTTTCTATATTCAAAGTATAAGTTATTTTCTCATTTTCGTTTTTTCTTTGGATTATTATTCCCATTTTTGTGGTATATGACATCTAGTTCCATGGGGTCTCCATACCTCTGTAGATTGTAACAAAATCTACCCTCATTCTTGTGGTAACGCTTTTGCTTTTGATTTCTTTGAGGTTTGTATAATCTTTGATCTTATCGATATCTATAAAAACAATCATCTGATTCGATAAAGTCCTGGATTAGATTGTTCAAGTTTACGCTTTTGGTAAATCTTTTTAATTTCAATCAGACTTCTAGTTTGAGTTCTTTATAATAATGACTTATAATAATGGTTTCGTTTTATTTGATTGTTTCAGTATATCTTTGAAACTCTGTAATATACTTTAATATTGATTCTATTTATTTGAGATTAAAAATCTTATTTTCTATTATTTCTAACTTATTAGAATTTCCGAAAATTCTATAAATCTTTGTTTTAAATTCTTCAAAACTATTGAAAATTGTTCGAATGGGTTGTATACAATTCTTATTGTTATACTCGAAATAATTGTACAAATATGGTTAAATTTATTTGATTGTTTCTTTTCAAAGGTATAATATAGTTCATATGCTCTTGGATTCTTTGGTAATAAATTTGTTCTTATTGAATCGGAATAGATTTCAAATTGTAAAAGAAAAGTATCAAGTTCTTATTAATTACCTTAGTATTTATCTAGCAAAGCAATCTTAAGGGTTTTGTTGATAATAATTTCCTTTAGAATATCAGTTATTTCAATATTATTGGTGTCTCTAGTAGACTGATTTGTAATAATATTTCTAAATGCTATATTAATAGTTGATTATCAAATTGATATTTGAAATAAAAATAATACTCAAAGTATTATAAAAGCTGTTTCTAGGATTATATAGAAATATCTAGAGGTTTCTCAAAATGATTTAGATTAGACTTTAAATAGGAATTCAATAAGATAATAACTAATTACAATTCTTATAATTATAATAATAAAACTAATAATTATTCTTAAACATAAAGCTTTATATTCAATGAAATCCTATTTCTTATATAGACCTTCGTTCTCTACAAAACTATAAAACTCTATTCTATCTGGATCTCTTGGATCTTATAGATCTAGATAAATATTCTTCGATCACATAGATCCTCTAGATCCATCATGTGACCATTTGGCCATGTGACGCGGTATGTTGGATACCGTCGTAACACATTGGAAACCCGAATTTATAGAAACTCCATACTATATTAAAGTTCTTATAGACCACAAATCTTTAGAATATTTTATAACAAAAAAGACCCTCAACCAGTAATAAGCCGATTGGACCAAGATTCTCTCTAACTTCTGGTTCGAGATTGCTTATTGTTTTGGAATTAGTAATATCTGTGTAGATGTACTCAACCATTGCAATCAAGAAGTTATTATATAGAAAGAAATCAAATCAAAATATTGAATCCAAATTCTACTTCCCAACTTTGTATTGAACTCTCGAATTATAGATAACCTTAGTATGGAGGGGAAGGAGATTATATTATTACTTTCTATTAATCAGAAGAAATTAGATCTTATCGATCAACTACTTTTTACTAATCGAGAGCACTTTATACTGTAAAATTAATATAATCTAATAATTAACCTTAAAAAGGAATATTCACTATATAATAATTTGTTATTATATAAGAACCGATTAATAATATCAGATACAAACAATTTGAAAACAGCTTTAATCAACGAAATATATACTCAGATTTCTTCTGCATACTCAGAAAGGAATAAAATAGAGCTATTAATAAGAATAAGATATTATTGGAAAGAAATCCCTACATTTATTAAGTAGTATATTGAAAACTGTACGAAATGTTACAATTATTAGATTCCAAGGGATAAGATATCAGGATTCCTTCACCTTTTATCTATACCTTTTAGGTTATGGGCTAATATCTCTATGGACTTCAAATCTTTCCTTTTAGATAAGCAAGATTTCGATTATGTTTTTGTAGTAATTGATCATCTATACTTGTTTTCTCACTATCAAGGAGAATAAATTGTAATATAATCTATTTCTATATCTGCAATCCACCCATTATAAAGCTCAATAGCTCCCCCGGCCTATCATACCGCCGTCAGCGTGCGGCCATAAGTATTCTAGTACACCGCCAAACGCATCCGATCGCAACTCAATCGCTCTTATAATAATAATAACAACTATAATAATCATCTCTGTAGAGGGAAATAATGATATACACTTTATATACAAAGCAATAATCAGATAGTTCTACAAAAAGGATGGGAAGCAATGAGTAATCTTAAAGATTGTAAGTACGATCGATGTGTGTATTAAAATATTAAGTAAGAAGGAATTGAGTTATACTAATAAACTGAGATTGGTATGTATTAATAGTATAATCAAACCTATAGGACAAATCAGACCTTCTTATAATACCCCTAGGCTAATTGTGAGATCGACCTCGAATAGATCTACTAAATCCTATATTGAAGTATTCAAGACTGAAGAGGTGCCTCAGATATTGAAAGGTATTAGGATAAATATACTCAAGATAATAGAGATATTATAGAAGCGCGAATGGCGAGAATGAAATAGTTATATAATTCTTATTAAGATGGGAAGTAAACAATAAATGATTATCAATAATTTCTTTAAATTACAATTAAAGATAAAGAATGCGATCCTCAGATTACAACTCGAATTGATTCTTTTGCTCTATTGCAATAAGATGAGATAGATACTGGGATGCAAAGCTCTGTTAATCTATAGGAATCTCCTGGGAGAAAAGAATCATACAAAACTAATCAATGTAATCGGTGCGGATAATGCTCAAGTCATAGAGATATAGTTTAATTATGTAGTACCCTAGATCCTTTACAATATAATAGGAATACTCACATTACTCTCAGATAAGATCATTCGAGAAGAGATCAAGGTATAAGTAGGAGAAGATTCGGCTTAATATAGAACCTCTAAATATAGGGTCAATCCCTTTACTAAAAGAGCCAATTGGATTATTAGCTTTAAAAAGCTAGTAAAGCCATTCCGATTCTTTAATATCAGCGAATACTCAAAGCCTTTCGATAGATCGCGATGCTCTTAACTATAATAGCATTCTATCAGGTATCAGCTATACTATAATTCATATATATACTATCGTTCTGTGTAATACTCTAAATATAGCGAACTAATTACTAAACACACCGATGGGAAGATCTATAACCAATGCCAAAACGATACTTAATATACAGAGTGCTACAAATCTTTTCGATCCGCATATAGTAATTATTCAGTAATATTACAAATAGTTAATAGTAATCTAGTTAGATTTATATACTAGTAAATAAAAGAAGTTAGAACTGCAGGTAAAAGGGAGACCCAGGTAATATACAAGGAGAAAATGAATCCCATAATCATACCAAGTATATAACCCTAAGTAGTAATTCCTAACCCATTTGCTCCAGGAGCTCGTATTATTATCTATAAGAATAAATAACAACTTATAAATCAATCTTTTAAGCAAACCTGCTTAAAAAAAGGATTCTCTAGAAGCCTGATCCATACCCCAGATTACAACCCTTTTTGACATGCCAACAAAAAAGTGAACTATAATATAATAGTTATAACTAAAAAAGCCTTCTCATCCTCCAACTCTGGAATAAGCGAGGGGGATAAGCCAACCGCTAATAAAACTGCTACCACCCCTGTATAAATCATATAACCTATACAAACTCAGCGGGGGGGAGGGCGTTTATAATTGTATAAACAAATATGAAGCACGGACACTCTAATCATATCACTTTTCTCCAGGTTGCTGAAGAAGCTGGTATGAATATCATCTGTATTTAAGAGCCTCAATTGTATAACAACTCGGCAACCCAAAACTATACTATATATAACCGATATCAGTCGATTGATATCTGGGGGGCGGCTGATGGTTCTAAGCGTGGGCTACGAGTGATCACCTATATGTAGAAAGGAGGCAACTTGAAGGTCAGACAAATAAAGCAGATTAGAAGTAGGGATTTACTCTGAGTTAATGTTAACGGGTATTCGATCTTTAATGCCTATTACACCCTGCTTGAACCGCTTACAATAGAATATATACTTGGACTAGGGGTTGCCCCAGGGATTAGTATGATTGTTGAAGGTGATTTCAATGCTAAGTATGATCTGTGGGAACTTGGTGTACCAATTGCCGGCCAAAGCGATGCACTTGTATAATAGGCCATCGGTCAGGGAATGGAGTATATCGGGACCCCTAGTATATCTATACATGTAAAGGGACACATTCTAGATCTAACCTTTTCTAACCTAGTCATTGCTATAACAATAATCAATAATAACCTGTATAGCAATTCCGATTATATTATATAAGTTATTATTATTATAAACAAAGGAATCTCCGAATATGAATAAGTGTATATCCGGATACATAACTCAGATTTACTCTGTCTAACAAATATAATAGCTAATTGTATCACAAACCTTTAGAACCTAGATCTCTAATCCATTTATAACATTGATATTCTCATTTCTAGATTCACAAACACACTAAGCACATCTATAGAAGTAGTAGAACAGAAAGACTATAAACCTTATCAATCATCCTTATGATAAATCAATAAATATAGGGAAACACATTGAGTACATATATAAACTAGAAAAACCGGAATTACTAATAAAATAATAACTGCCCAGTATAATCTATAAAGAATAGTAAAAGTATCGAAATAAGTCTATTAAACCAAGCGCCTGGATAGTATACAGAACGATTAAGAGTTATACAAAGTCATAAACTAATATAAAATGATCTCAGAAATAGTTCTTAAGGCTTCTCCCCTAATAATTAATAAACAAAAGATTACTAACATTAAGAAAAAAACTGAAGTATTTTTTATAATAGTCCTTGATTACTTCAAAGCATCAGACAATCTATAGTACAATCTATTTTAGAAACAGAGTGGCCAGGCGATCTTATTATAGAAAAGAACGATTACCATAAAGGAAGTAGAAAAATATATAATAAGAACTAGAAGTATATTATCCAGAGTTAATTAAGTAATTGTTTGTTTTTTTAAGGCGTATTAGTCTAGTATTAAGAGTATAATACATAAGATTTTCGTAATCTGTCTTACACTCAGCTACTACTCAAATGAGTGGAAACTCGCTGAAATAGTTATATTACTCAAGATTGATAAGAAAGACAGAACATTGCTGAGATTATAGAGACTAATTGCGCTAATATCGTATATTGGTAAAGGATTGGAGAAATATATTACTAATCAAATTGCCTGGACAACTATAAGATATAATATTATCAGCTTATAGTACTACGGGGCGCTACCGAAAAAAGCTGGTATTAATCTTACAGCTGCTTTCACTTATAATATTAAGCTCGCTTTAACAGCCAATAAAGTAGTCACACTAGTAACAATAGATATACAAGGCACTTACAATATGCTCCTCAAAAGACGGCTCTTACAACATATAAAGAAGCAGGGCTGGCCTATAGTACTCCTATAACTTATTGACTTATTTCTGATTAAGAGACATGTTTATATAAGACTCAAGGGAATTATAACTCGGGATTTCCTAGTTGTATATAGTATTCCTCAGGGGTCTCCGCTTTCCCTGATTCTATAAACTCTTTATCTCACTGAACTCCTTAATCAGGACAGAATATAGTGCTTTGGATATACCAACAATATAACTATATATTACATATCCAAAGACCTATCTATAAAAATCTGTATACTCCATCAAATCATTCAATATATTCTATAAAAGGGAGATCAGAATAAAGTCTTTTTTGTCTTGGAAAAGTTTGAGTTATTTTATATATTAAGGAAGTATAAAACTGTGAATCCGGCTATAAGGATAAGTCAGGACCTAATCATTATATTAATCCCTTTAGGGATCACTAGTGGAGTACAATCGACTTTATACTGGCTCGGCGTCTTTTTTGATTAGCGTCTAACTTTCTTACAATATAAAATGTATACTATAAAAGCTATATGTATTATAGCTTATATTTGATTAATAGCTAATACAGCCCACGAATCATCTGTAGCCTATCTGCGAAAAGCGATTATCACCTGTATTATCCCTATCGCGCTTTTCAGCTTCAAGGTATAGTTTAATGAGCTCCATAAACATTTTCCAAATGTATACTATACTCTAATTAGTATTGGGATTATGAAACACATCAATCTTATCAGCAAAACGATTCATAATGCGACCCGAGGAGCTCTATTTGTATACAAGACTATGCCGACAACCATACTTATTGTAGAAACTGGCCTACCAGCTGGAACTGTTGCATTGGAGCAAGTAAGATTAAGATTTGCTTTCAGGCTCCAGACAATAGATGTATAGCATTTGCTAATAGACTAATTAAAACCGTGTATTAGAAAAAGAGAATAAGGAATAGATATTCTAAAAGGCCCTTTCACCAAGCTATAAAGAATGAGATGTGTAATCCCTATAACCAAGTGTCTCAGGCTTCTTTGACTATATTACTCCCTAGAGTGCTATATTGATCTAATTAATAATATAAGCAAAAACAATATTACAAAGGCTTTTAAAGACTAATAGAATCTATTCTCTTAAGAGGATTATATAATCTTTTCGGACGGATTCGAACAGTATAATAATCGCGGACACTACGTGGGGTACAGCTATACGATCTATTGCGATAAGTAATAGGTTGATAGCGGGTATGGTTATGTGCGCGAATAATCACATGTTTTTAATGCAGAGGCGATCGATATATAGCGGGGACTAGAGCATCTTATAGGCAATATTGATTGCCTCCATCGGGATTGAATATGGCTATGCATTGATAGCATCTCAGTGATCTAGGGGATACAAGAAAGAGCCTCTGACTCCTCCTAATAGGCCTATTATAAGTGTTATCAAGCAATACAATACTATAATATTATAATCAAATAATCCCCTGGGCACACTGAGATAAAGAGCAACAGGGCAACTGATCGCCTTGCTAATCAAAGCACAACTAGGCTATTGAACCCTGGCCCGTTCTGCTTACCTATAGTCAGCAGCTCCTGCTTGATCTTATACGCTAAATGTTGGTACTCAGAGAATAAATAATGGAATACGAAAAAAGATTTAATCTCCGAAATATATAATATATAAAAACCGGTATATAGCACCTCGAAATCGATAAGTCTCAAACTCCCTCATGGGATATTATACAGATTTTTAGCGATATGTATTGATTATAATAACTTCACAGCCTACTATATCAGATTCAATCATAAAAATAGTCTTAATATCTGTATATGTAGTAATACAAAATAACCGCTATATTTCTTTCAATATTCAATTAATAATTAATCGCGTATCAACTGATTACTTATATCTAATCAGCTACAATCTGACTGGGATACGATTGTATACATCAACTGTATCCTTTAGTCAAAAGATAGTCTCATCAAACTTCTTGTTAGCTCTAAATTCTATACTTAGATCTATTCAAATTATATATAATGTTAAAATAAGAGTGGTAGGACAGTAGTTGTATGTATTATTGACTATATAGATTGACTTATTAGACTAAGAATCTAGACTACAAAGTGAAAGATATATATATGTATGCATATGCCATATCACATGTGATATAGCACGTGGTATATATCATATATTTCCAATATTCCCCTAGAGAGATTACTCTCTCCTAGCTTCTATAGTTAAACCTTACTCTATTACAAGACCTAATATATTCTTGAACCTTTCGAATATTACTTTAGTGTATAGCTTTGTTAGTCCATTTGCAGTCATATCTTTAATATTGACATAGCTAATATTAACTAATTGTTTCTCAGTTAGATCCCTGATAAAATAGTAGTATATATTAATATGCTTCGATTGCTTATATAGATAAAGATTCTTAATTAGAGTTAATACTCCTTGATTATCACCTAGCATTTAGACTGTCTCTTTATTACTAATATACTTCGAGTGTTTCAAGTCCTTTAATAATTGAGCTAATCATTAGCCTTGTTTCGTAAATATAGCTATCGAAATATATTCTACTTCTACATTTGATATTACTATAGATATTTGCTTCTTGTTTGCCCATAAGATTAGTCCACCGTAGAACATTACTACACCTCCCGAAATGCTTTTTTGATCAGCTTTATCGGATGCTTAATCTGCATTTGTATAGACTTTAATGGTATCCTGTAGGAGGTTGTAATCTTTGTATATAGTCGGCTGGACTCCCCTAAGCCCAAAGCGTAGCTTCTGTTTGATGATTGATCTTAAATATCTTATAAGGTTCTTGAGTATAATATTATAATGCTTTACTAGATTAGATATAGCTTGTGCTAATCTTTTAAGGCTGAAAGCGATATCTGGTTTTATGTAAACTATAGAATGAATTGTGCTGTCAATCGCTTGCTGGTATTTGTGAATATCTACCAATTTGTTATCTGAGTGTATAGATCGTAATTGGCTGTAATCAGATATTGATATCTTTCTTGGTGTGTATTGACCGTGGGGAATTCCGAACCATATAAGTATAGCATCTAAATACTCTTCTTAATCCATTATTAGAGTTCTTTCTTTTCTATTTCAAATAATACGAACTCCTAAGATCTTACTAATCTCCCCCAGATTCTTAGTATTAAAACGAGCAGAGAGTTTTTGATAGAACTATTCAATATCTTGTTTCTACGCTGCAACTATAACGATATCATTTACATATACTAATAATATTAGATTCATTTGGTGATTAGTATATAAACAGGGATTAGCCTGGCTTTGTATGAATCCAGTTCCTAGTAGATGCTCTTTTAATAATAAACTCTAATTTCTCCCAGTCTGCTTCAAGTCGTAAAGACTACGGAGTGTATAAAAAACATGTCCTTGTTTTATTTATACTTCTTAAGGGGGGGCTAAATAGATTTCCTTTTTCAAATGCAATTCAGTAAAAGTATTCTTGATATTGAAATATGAGTATTTCAAATCTTCTTATACAATGATTATTAAAAAGAGATAAAGAATATTCAGTCGAATTATAGGGGCAAATGTTTCATTATAATCTTTCCTTAGAATTTAATTAAAACCTTGAGTCACTAATTGTGCTTTAAATTTCTCTATTATATCGTTCTTGGTTTTCATAATAAAGACCCATTTGGTTGAGATCAGATTACTCTCTTGTAAAAGAATGAATTCTTCCCAGGTACCGTTTTTGACTAAAGAATCAACTTCCTCTTGAACTACTACTTACTACTCTTTTCCGTATTTCTTGTCTATTACAGTTTCCTTATAGGTCTTAAGGATTTTGATTCCTAATATCTTATTTGTAGATAGTACTATATTATCATTTTCAGGGGTGTTTATAAATATAGTTGTAAGATGAAAAGTGATTATATTTTGTATTCTTCTATTATTTCATAGAGTGCTTAGGATTATCATTATAGCTTGTTCGATTTGTTCGTTGGGTAGCTCGTTTGACATAGCAAGAAATAATCGAATTATCTTGGGAATTCCCTGCTCCTCTTAATTGTTCATATTTATATTCCTTTTCCTCTTACGAAGGTTATATCTCGTTTCTGAGGGCTGATCTTATAATTTGTAACTTTGCTCATTTTGGGCAAAGTTATATTTAATAGGTGAAATTGAAATAAAAGCTGGGAATATATTAATAATAGGATTTTCAGAAGCTTCTTTGGGTGTACTTAATATTTCTTCTATTTACTTTAACAGATCGGGTATCACTTTTAATATATTTAATGTTTCCCCTACTTGTTCTAACAAATCAAGTAGTAAATCAGGGATAGAAAAGATATTATTATTTTTGTTTTCATTAAAGTAGGGAATACTTTCTTTATTAGTTTCCCTAGGTAATTGTATTTCGATAGAGTCTGGGATTACTAAATCAGATGAAATTAATAGATTGATTTAATGAAATAATACTTCTAATAGGAACTTCAATCTACTACAAGATTTTCGGTCTGATTCGATATTCTTTATTCCTTGAGCTTTAGTAATACAATTCCTGAGTTTCAAATCCATATCCCTGTCCTTATAGTTCTCATCGATTATAACTCGCGAAGATTAATAGGTATAGTCTAATTCAGGTGAATATACTTTTATATACTTGATTATATCCTTTGAGTATTCTAAGAATATCTCAAGTCTTGTAATATCATATAGTTTGTTATATCTCTATCCATTTGGGATTATCTTAGAATTGATATAAGCATAATATCAACTCCCTCAGATCTTATATTTGTTAATATCTAGTATAGTATTAGTGAATGCCTCTAATAGGCTTTGGTCAATCTCATTTGAGTCTGGTTCAATGCTGGTATGGTTTTGGATATATGCATTGTGTTCTACAGTTTCATCCTAGAATTCTAGTAGTAGATAGGCTTCCTTTAATATTACTCTCATATCAATCTCTACTATGCGGATATTATATTCAGCTGAGCTGTTTTGATATAATAATACTGTTACTATAACCTCTGATTGTACTCCAGATTTCCATTCTCGAATTGATTATAATAGTTTTGATATATTATCTGTTCTAGTAGCAATCACTGATACTCCTATACTGAGCTCGATTCCTTATTTTCATTCTTTTAATAAAAGAATTACATTACTTTTATATCTCAAAGGGATAATCTAGTTTACTCTTGTTGTACTATTGATAATGAGAATAAAATATCTATATCCTCGAATGAATCTTGGGAAGGGATTAGTGATATCAAAATGGATCAATTCTAATCTCTTGGACTTTCGAGTACTCAATTTATTTGGAATTCTATTGGTTATTTTTGTAAGGGAATAGATATTATATATATTAAGGGATAAAGGGATCTTAATAGGCTTCTAAAGTATAGTTATCTTATATAGGTTTCTGATTTTATTAGGACTGAGATAATTAAAACGTTGATATCAGATTAGGTATCTTTCCTTTTCTGCGGCACCCCCTAGGGGTCTCCGCTTTCCCCGATCCTATACACCCTCTACCTCGCTGAACTCCTCAATTAGGATAGAACACAGCGTTTCGGATATGCTGACGATATAGCTATATATCACACGTCTAAAGACCTATTTACGAATGTTTGTATGCTCTATCGAATCGTTTGATGTATCCTACGATGGGGGAGATTAGAATAAAGTCTTTTTCGCTTCGGAAAAGTTTGAGCTATTTCACATATCAAGGAAGCATGAAATTGCGAATCCGGTAATAAGGATAAGTTAGGACCTAATCATTACGCCGACCCCTTTGGGGATCACTAGTGGAGTACAACCGACTCTACGCTGACTCGGCGTTTTTTTCAATCGGTGTCTAACTTTCTTATAATACGTTAAAACGCACATTGCGAAAGCTATGTATATTGCAGCTTATATTCGATCAATAGTTAATATAGCCCATAGACCATCTATAGTCTGCCTGCGAAAAGCGATTATCATCTGTATTATTCCTGTTGCACTTTTCGACTTCGAGGTATAATTCAATGAGCTTCATAAACATCTCCCAAATACACGCTATGCCCCAATCAGTATTGGGATTATGAAACACATCGATCTTGTCAGCAAGACGATTCATAATGCGGCCCGAGGAGCTCTACTCGTATACAAGACTACACCAACAACTATACTCATTATAGAAGCTGGTCTATTAGCTGGAATTATAGCATTGGAGCAAACAAGACTAAGATTTGCCTTCAGGCTCCAGATAATAGATGTGCAGCACCTGCTAGTGAATCGACTAAAGCTGTGTATTAGGAAAAGAGGACGAGGAATAGGTATTCTAAAAGGCCCTTTTATCAAGCTACAGAGAATGGGATATGTAATCCCTGCAATCAAGCGCCTCAGGCTCCTTCGATTGTACTATTCCTCAGAGTGCTATATTGATTCAATTAATGATATGAGCAAAGATGATACTATAAAGGCTTTTAAAAACTAATAGAATTTACTTCCTTAAGAGAATTATATAATCTTCTCGAATAGATCCGAACAGTATAATAACTGTGGACATCATGTGGGGTATAGCTATATAATCTATTATGATAAGTAATAGGTTGATAGTAGATATAATTGTATATACGAACAATTGCATGTCTTTGATACAAAGGCGATTGATATGTGGCGGGGATTGGAGTATCTTATAGACAATATTGATTGCTTTCATTAGGGTCGAATATGGCTATGCATTGATTGATTGATTGATTTAATTAACGTCCACCTTCAGTCCATGACTATATAGGACGGCTAGACCAGAGGGTCTAGCAGATAAATTTTAAAGTACGAT
>PQXI01000366.1:0-25449 GCA_004786145.1 Botrytis paeoniae | reverse complement strand
CCCCCCTTCCCCCTTCTCTCCAACCCCCCTCCTCTCTAAGTAACACAATCAAGATACAAGATCAAAAGTCACTTTCACAAATGACCCAAAACTCAAAGCAGAAAATTTTAAGTAATACCCGGGCCCAGGCAATCTTATATTCTATCTAAATTGCAAGCGATTTCCATGTATCCAGTACATGAGAAAAGCTCGAACTTCTGACTCTATCCTATCCAATCCCAAGCACACAAATGAAAACAATGACACACAAAAAAAGGAAATCTATCATACAACATCCTCCGATCACCAACTCTTTGCTCAGTCTCTCCGTTCGCATTTCGTACTCTCTTTCTTGTAGGTGAGAGATGTGGGATTTGAATTGTCGTTGTTGTGATTGTGATTAACGTCGCGAGTAGAAGAAGGGCAAGGAAAACAATTAAACCCCCCTCAACCTCACTCAGACTCTAAATCGAAATCCCCCACCCCCGAGATCCAAACGAAGACAGAAAAGAGAGATCATCCACATCAAAACCTTAAACCCAAACACATCCAGAACCTTCTTGGCCGCAAACCAACTAAATCACCGATCAAATTAGCCATCTTCTTTCACTCCAATCGTATACATCACAAAAGCAGGAAAACAGGAAATACTCACCAATTGCTTATAAGCAAGATCGGGACACAAAACCACATCGCAAGTTCCGGCTTGTCCGTCGCAGCGACAATTGGTTTGTCCGACTACTTTGGCTCCATTGCAGGCGGGAACGACGTTGCCGCAAGAGCAGGAGGTGTAGCAGCTGTTGCTGCGAGAATCGAGGGTGTTGGTGTTGGGGCTCGAGGGCATGGCGAGGGTGTTGGTGAAGAAGAGGGCGAGGAGGGGGAAGGTGATAGTGGAGAATTGCATTTTGATAGTTTGGTGGTGGGTAATTGTTGTGTGGTGGTGAAGATATTAGAAGTTTGTTGTAGATTGGATTGAATGTTGTTATTGTTGATGTTGATGTTGATGATGTAGAAAGTAATTCCGACAGCTTCATCTCAGCACTTTATATACATTTCCATCTCATCTTCAAACCTTTCAATCATCACATACAACATACAACATACAACATACAACATCCATCGACACCATACTATTCTCCTCAACAACACAATCCTCACGACTAATCCAGACCAGTATCGGGAATTCGTAAAACTCCCATCTCCAATGTACGTAGCATACGTACCAATTTGGACGTCTCCGAATCATCTTTCCGCTGTCTGCATGCATGGCTGAGCATGGCTTTACACAATCCACGAGCCGCAATTTCGTATCACGTATCGTGTACGCCGTTCTGGGCTTTCACGTACATGCGATCGTTTCCCTTGACTTCGTGATGAGGTTGTTCATTTGGTCTTGTAAGATTACAATGTGAACATAACGTGACATACATTTCGACAGTTGCAAGGCGGAATTCCACCAGCGCTTACTGAAGAAGCGCTTTACGGGCGACCCGTCAAGCCGTTTTAACCGTTGTAAATGTGGCTAGTCGGCAATGACGTCTTAAACCTTGGTATTGTTTCTTATGGGATTGCTGTAGCTGTAGATATCAATGGTCGAGAAATAATATCATAATTCTCAACCGACCCCTCCCTCCTCCCCCAAAGATCCGTAGAATATCCGTCAATTTCATCGAACCAACCCTATGGAAATCATTTGCTAGCCCGCTCCTATATGTTTAGCGTCGAAAACTCAAGTGCAATTGACCAGCAGGAGACATCTTAGATAAATGACACCGAGATTTCCGTTCCGCAATAATATGTACCCGCACCCGCTATAGCATAACTACCACTCCGCCCATTGAAACTCGTGGGAATTAAAGGGATATTCCCAGCGACCCGACCCAATTGGCGAACTGTCGCAAGCGCTGAATCCGAATCCCCGGATTACCGCCAGGATCTGAATGTGGATTGGGGGATAGGGTTTATTTGGTCGGCGGGTGGGCGCTTAGGGATTATTCTTTGATGATGACAATGGACAGGTTAGTAAGATGGGAAATTGGGATTGGAGATGTAGGGCTGGAAATAAGGTTGACTTTTAACTATATGCGAAATACGACGCTGGTGGGTTTATATTTAAGGTTAGTTGAGAATGGGTAGATGGATGGATGAGTGCGGGGAGCTTTCCTTGGCTTGCGAGGCTTGTTCGTAGATGTATGGCGGCTAATTTTATATGATGTTAAGATGATTGAGATGAGTAGTGTAATTTTTTACGAGAAAGAATGGGTATGGCTAGAAGGGTTATTGAAATGGGGAGATCCATTTGAAGAATTGAGTCAATTTTAGGTTTGTGGGGATATAGATGTGAGGAAGGACGTAACGTTCTTCGGCTATCGTGATGAGCTCTTTTAGTTGCAAATTTATGTAATCTTACATATATCGATTTCCAAGACCAGAAATCCACGGCAGCAGAAACGCCCGCAAGGCTCACACATTTTTGTAATTCTTTGGGTGTGGCAGCATGTGAATGCGAGGAGGAAAACAAAAATTGAACCGTGATGCATGTGTAAGACTGGTACTGACTAGATCTGCTTAACGCCTAGATACTCTTTGATATTTTATGACACTTCATATCCGAGAGCTGTAAATACCACAAACCGTGGCGACATGATATGGTCTCTTTCTGCATTCGTAATTCAGTAACTAATTACAGCACATAACCTTCATGAACCAAAATGTATTACTCAAACCACAAATTCCCGCCTCCAAAAAATCAAGTATCTTGAGGTTTAAGTTTCTATGCTGGAGTTGGGGGGAGGGAGGGTCGAAATAAGCGCTACCTTTATGATCACTCCTTCTCGAGCTTCTAGAACGAATTTATATATCCACTTTTGTTATAATAGGAATTATTCGATAATGATTTTTTCAATTAGCTGTATATATATCTGATGTTGGGAACAAGCATCTGTGATACGACATCTCGTTTGCTCTTTACTCTTCATTCCATGTCGCGGCTCTGTATCGACCCGTGTTTTTGAACCTTCACACTTATTTGTATTTCATCAATGATCATTCATCACGAATAATAGTTTTCAGAGTTGACTAACGCTCCCATTCTACAGAGTAATTCCTTTATGAGCTTTCAGTATCACCAAGTGCTCTACTTCGTCACCTCTCACCTCTCATCTTCACCCCCTTACTCCTTCTTCCTCTCTTTTTCACCACTCTCCATACCAGAAACTTCCTTCTCCCCTGAAAGAATACTCCTCCATATCTCCCTATTCCTTCTCCAGTGCTGAGATAATAGAAAATGCACAGAATCGCATTGCAATACGCTTGAAAAATTTGACTCCACCACTTACGACTTTCACTTGATTCAAGTACAATACTCTCTAGACAGATTAAATCTGTAACCTTCTATAGCTAATTCAGCGACAATCAAAGAGAAAATGTGGAAAATGATTCAAAGAAAGATTGGGAGTTCAATCGTTCATTTAATATTCCTCTCAACATCTTTTCCCGAACCTAAGATATCTTCTAATTCCACAGCAGCGCTTTGAAATTCCATCCACCATGTTGAAAATCTTCTATCCTGTTGAAGATTCTTCAGAAGATACATAATGTACTTGAAGAACTCCAATACAGAATTGAGGAGCATCTAGTATCGAGAGTATATATAAGAGCGGGGAATGACTTAGGAAAATGCTAGTTTCTCTTGACAAGGAACGAGAAATAATGAGCTAGAGATTGAGGATAGAAGCCCAGAAGATAGAAATATGACCCTCGATAAAATCAAGCCAGTATATCTCTAGTTCAAGTCCGCAGAGAACTGGCAACCATACGAAGGGTATCCATAATGCTCCACACGTACCTCTCTCCGGATTTCATATCATGGCATGAAAACCTTTCCATGAGTTGGGGTAGCGGTTTAGTTGCTGATGAAGAGAGAGGCTTACAGCGTTAAGCTGTACTAGTATTGTGGAATCATAGTATAAACTGTATAATTTCCATCCGAGGGATTGTAATGGGGAATATAGAGATAGCGATGGAAGTGAGAGAAATCGGAATGAGCAACCACAAAGAAAGAAAAAAAGAGGGATAGTAAAATTCTCGTGAGTTTCCTAGAATGTGATTCCTAAACCTCATAAAAACACATTCGTCGAAGTACGTATACAAACCACCAAACTAAAAACTCCTTCATACAAATTCCTCGATTTATAATAGAGCTATTCAATCATCAGTTCTCAATTCCTATCCACTAAGTAAATCCCAAACCCCTCCCATTTCATCATCCATACCTCAACTATCTCTCTTCCCCTTCCATTCCATCCTTCATCCCGATATAACACATAAACTCCAATTACATCGAATCAATAACAAACCAGCAACCGCCCCCCCAACACAAAAAAATAAATGAATTTGTCCAGAAGCGTTCGAAGGAAAGGAAAACATGGGCGGAGAAAAAATATGATCTTGTAGATGAGAAGGAGCTTGAGAATGGTGGATAGGGTCATTTTTTGTTTGAGGCTGGGGTTGGATGGCGAGGTGAGTGAGCTGCTGAGGTGTGGGGGTTTTTGTTTGGTGGTTAGGATGGGCAGTTGTGATGTTGAATACTTAATGGGGATGAGAATGAAGTGGTTGATATGTGATATGCAATCTAAAACTAGAGAATAAAAAGAAACTTACAACGATGGTTGAAGACTGAATGAAATATATACATATATCACAGACCTTCCCCTTCAAACTCCAACCCAGCGTATCGGGATGATTCTAGAAGATTTCCGGGTCTGAGATATCTGATGACCGAGTTAATCGCTATATCTAGTACTTTTCTGAATCTTCGAGAATCGAGATGGGCGAGATGCTTGTCTTAATTATGAGAGATGAATATTCAGGATGGATATACTATCGTATTACGCTAGGAAATTCGATGGGAGGTTATGATGTTCGGAGCACTAGTTGGTGGTTGATTTTTGCTATTGACTCTTTTCTTGAGAGATATTGAGATCTTATGGGACAGGTTGAACTTGCTGAACTGGCCGAGGTGACAGGCCGAACACCAAACTTTTGCGTTTTGCGGAAAGAGGATGGTAATTTTTATGCCAGGAAACTGGTCAGAAATATTCAATTCTGCATGTATACTGTACGCACAAAGATATTGATAATAAGAATAGACATGAAAGATCAACGGAACAAGCGAGAGACGACCGTAATGTACCTAGGAAATGATGTTTCACTGTTTGTAACGTACGAAATACGTATTGAATCCCGTTGCAAGCCAGAACTGAATCATCAAAATGAAGTCTCTCATACAATTTCATTAACGCCTATCTATCAAATGATCCAATCTAACCCTCGTTCCATCATGACTTGCTCCAAGAATTTCTAGGCCTGACAACTCCAAGTATAAGACCATAACACATCCTTAAATTTGTGAATTTCCCAGCAACAGGGACAAAACAGCGTTTATACAGATGGCTTGTCTCACAACCAATTGACAAACCCGTTCGGCACTCTGATACCGCGTGAGTTGTCTCATTTCGACGACCCATGTTTTTCTTGCGGATTCCTTAAATTTGTCAGTACAGATCAAGTCAAACAATCCATGTGATCAGAGGTAGCATCATACCCAGCATAATAATCTCGCACAATAACGCTCGCCTCCGAATCCATCATAATATGCCAGTTGTGACTTTCGACTTCCCATGGCATGCTTTCGAGTCCGTGATGCATATTGCACAAAGCGCTATGCGTAAGACGAGTTTTCGATTTTATCCAGGTCCCATCTGGAATCTCAGAACGTTGCCATGTCTCCTGTGCTCGTTGATCTAAATCCTTAAGATGATCAAGGCATTCTTGGTAAGCTGTATGTGGAGGATTGAATTTACGAAAAATGATTGCACACATTGGAATTGTTGCGCCTCCGATAAAGGCCAATACATGTTGAAAAGCAACCATCTTGGTGAAAAGTGGACGGTGGGAAGATTAACTCGGTAATTATTGGGAAAATGGGGGATGATGGTTGCAGAGGATTAGAGACGAAGAGCCGGATAAGTTGGCAAGAGTGAATGGTGTGAGATTTGATTTGCAGTCGTTACAAGTGCGTACTTACTAGTGACGGAAGACAAAGATGGTGAATTTAGTAAAGGCTACAAACCATCAAGATGAGATGCTATATATATATATATATATACATGCAAATATCGGGCTTTGGCATACAATTCCAAAACGCGCCTCGATCGTCTCGAAGCCGAATATGCCAGTAGAAATGAGACAAGACAGCTTCTCGAATCCCAAATTCTCCCAAAAGACGTTGTTAGAACTGATGTTTTGTTTAAACGAGGAGTTCAACGCATCCTAGTGGGTGTTCCACCAACTTCTAGATTTGGAGAGAAAATGGAAATGGAAACACTAGAAGCCGACAAACTTGATGGACGAGAAAGAGACACAGCAACAAGGGGAAGGATGACGAAAGATAGCCATAAGGTTAGCAATTCGATGAAGTAGTATGTGTGATAAAGAACATGTATGAAAGTGCTAGATGAGGATGGGGTAGTTGCTCCATATCCGTGCTGTTGACTTTGAGTCACGTTTCCACAAGAAAAGACTGACTGATTCCATTCAATTAACCTGTACCTACAGCCTGGCCCGCGCAATTCGATACCGGCATATCTCAAAGTTATGTAAGAGGCAATTGCTTGATGAGAGAACCCGCTTGAGTGAATAGAAACATTAAAGTATGATTCTCCATCTTAAAAAATATAGACCTCATCAGTTTTTCGTGACACAAACTACATATATATTGTAATGACTTATACATCTTTCATCAAAATGGATGTTAATACCTTTCCTCCCTGCTGAATCATGTATTGGTGGCATATTTTGACATCCCCAAAGTTCTATTCTTTGTCTCTTGAAGCCAACTTGGTAGTTCCACGTTCCACGTCAGAAAATTTTGATATATCTTCCTGTACCTGCCAGATTTCTTTTGGATGGAATAAGAGGATCGACACATTCCTTGATGTTCTCGAAAGATGGACTTGCTAGACATCGAAATACCTTCTTGGCAGGCAAGACTAATATTGGACTTCCAAGTAGACATGTTTCAGAGCTAGGGATTGCCTTTTACTTTCTGTTCACTTATTCCTTCTCCTAAAGGCAGATTTCCTGTGGTCGCACCGGGAGGTATCACGATATAGTCTTTCGGTTGCTTCGAGAAAACTTCATAGAGTTCCATATCATGATCCGCCTTGAGTTGATCAAGATCCATAGAACCACTCGATCCAACATTATTGACAGCACGAAAACCTACCTAAAACTGGGTAGAATATGAATGATGATACAATCTCACTCAGCGCGGGTGGTAACGGATGAAGGTGACTTGTCAAACGATTCTTATGCATATACCGGAAGTTCAGCGAAGTTTCCCCAGCTTTGTTGCTTTTCAGGGAAAAAATTGGGTACAGGGATTGCTATGACAGATGACACCACCCCCACCAAGATCAAACGAACAAATTTTTGTCGAAATATACTCGTATCAATCGATTAATGCCACTTTATTAATACATTTGTTTATTGAAAGATCAAAACAAAAGACTAACGATTGTATTCTGCCCGTGCAGAATGACGATGAATGTTTGCACTGCTCAACTTGTAAGTACCTAAGTAGCTAGGTAGAGGAAAGGAATTGGTCATAGCGATTGAGTTATCCAAAATGTACTAGGTATATCTGAGCGCGGCGTAGTCTATTCAGTTCTTCCGAAAGCTAAACATCAAAAAGGGTCCACCCGGTGAACGGGTCCAGACTGCTCTCAAACGAAACATGAACTAATTAATAGATGTAGAAGAATTTACGGAGTGCCTAAGTTGGGAGTTCCAATTACAAATATTGTTACTAGGTAGGTGGATAAGTTCAAAGCTTATCATAGGTATCATGGTGTGACCTTTTGATAGATATCAATTGGTAGAATACATATGACAAAATGTTGGTATTCATTCGTTCTAATTGCTAAGGACGTTGTGATAGCCGTCATCCAGATCAAAAATGCAAAATGCCATACAATTTTACATACATACATCCGAATCTTGGTTTCAAATGGCCACAGGTATAATCATGATGTTCAAGCTTTCGAGGGTCTCGCGCTTTGAGCTCTTGAAGATACTCACTCGTCTATTATGAGTCAAATTGCCACTGGTCGGAGTGTTCTCACCGTCACTGTCATTGAAACCTTACCAAATACGTTCGTTACTACTTACTACTAATCAATTGATGGGGGGCAAGCCCCCAGACCCCCATAGCTCGCTGCGCTCGAAGATTTGGGATTTTGTCATGTCGTGTCTTGTATGTAACCGAGTGAGTATCTGGTAGCTTTTCACGATGTTAGCATCTTCGAATGGAATAAGATGTAGAAAGAGATGAACTCAAACTGGAAAGATATATCCTACGGGCCTTTGAGCCATGTACCTAGATACCAAGATACCAGATATACTAGATACTATAATTAAAACCCTTTTTTGAAAACAACCAATTAGCTAGCTATCTACCCACATACCTACATATACCTACCTACCTACACCGAGGTCTTCTTACCAAGCCACTCACCCCGAAAAACAAGCTCACATTCACTCACATTCACTCCCCTAAATTATACCTTCCCTTCTCACCCGACCCTCCCCCCCCCACTCTATCACGGTTTATTACTATTTATGGGTAAATAAGCGAGCTTCCCTTAGCGTCCTTTGCTCTTCTGCTCAGTGTATTCGTTAATACAGCAAGCCAAAGGCAAAGAGGCAAGGCAAGGCAGGAAAAGGCAAAGAAAGCGTCATTTTTAGTAACATCACCTTTCTCTTTCCCTCCTCCAAAAAAAACTGCACGCGATCTACAAAACAATAAAGACAATTCTACCAACTCTTTACATTCCCATTAAATAAGATTTTCAATCTCGATAATTATCTTTCTTATAGATAATACCAAGGTATCTATTCTATCTATAACCTCTTCCGCCTTCCCTACCAAGAAAATTACGACCCCGCATCCCACCCATACCTCTTTGCAATCTCTGTCAAGGAACACCACTCGAAGATCTCGAAATACTGTTGAGAGAAGGATCTGAATTGTTTGTTGGATTTCCGTAGAAAGGTTTTAGATCTATCTTCAAGATGGGTCAGACTCTTTCGGAGCCCGTCGTGGAGAAGGTATGTTTGTTTATCTTTGTTCGCTTTATCTGTTTACTGTGTCATTGTCGGCGCCGGTCTTTCATGCCAAGGTATCGCATACCTGGTGTTGAAATACTTCTGCGTCGCGCAGTAATATAGAGACTCTATGTTATTTGTTCAATGAGCACAACCTTCCTACAAAAATATTCCGTGAAGACTCGATTTTCAGCTGCAATTCCACCACCAAGGTCTTTCTGCCACCACTGCCTATGGTTACTAACATGGCTTTCTCTATTAGCATTCAGCTACCGGAGGCGATGAGAGATTACTTTATGGTGTCTCTTCCATGCAGGGATGGAGAATCAGCATGGAGGATGCGCACGCGACTATCCTCGATTTACAACATACAAAAGGACAGGAATTGAAGCCAGCTCCAATCGATAGCAGACTCTCATTCTTCGGTGTTTACGATGGACATGGAGGAGACCGGGTCGCACTTTTTGCAGGAGAAAATATACACCAGATCATCGCCAAACAGGAAGCATTCCAAAAGGGTGATATTGAACAAGCTCTGAAGGATGGCTTCCTTGCAACAGACAGAGCAATCTTGATGGGTTAGAACAACCTCCTTCTTCTACCATACAGGGATACTGATTTGAGTTATAGATCCAAGATACGAGGAGGAAGTTTCTGGCTGTACCGCATCCGTTGGCATAATTTCGCACAAGAAGATCTATGTGGTATGTTATATGAGGCAAAAGACACCGAAATATGCTTACTGTTCATAAGGGAAACGCCGGAGACTCAAGAAGTGTTTTAGGAGTCAAGGGTCGCGCCAAGCCTCTGTCGTTCGACCACAAGCCGCAAAACGAAGGTAGCTTCTCATGATAATGACGATGGACTGCACAAAATACTAATATAAATCTGTGCAGGCGAAAAAGCCAGAATTAATGCGGCTGGAGGCTTCGTCGATTTCGGTCGTGTCAATGGCAACCTTGCATTATCAAGAGCCATTGGTGATTTTGAATTCAAAAAGAGCGCAGAGCTTTCGCCTGAGCAGCAAATTGTCACTGCATTCCCTGATGTTACTGTACACGATATTACAGACGATGACGAGTTTTTAGTGGTCGCTTGTGATGGTCGGTAGCTTACGACGAGTCATTGAGAACAACAAGGCTAACCCGATCTTTAGGTATCTGGGATTGTCAATCATCCCAAGCTGTTATTGAGTTTGTTCGACGAGGCATTGTTGCCAAGCAAGATTTATCTAAAATCTGCGAGAACATGATGGATAACTGTTTAGCATCCAATTCGGAAACTGGTGGTGTTGGTTGTGATAACATGACCATGATTGTTATTGGTCTCTTGAACGGCAAGACTAAGGAAGAGTGGTACGATGAAATCGCAAAGCGTGTTGCGAATGGAGATGGTCCATGTGCCCCTCCGGAGTATGGCAAGTACTCCGCTGATATCCAATACTAGAACATTTCCTAACATATTCAATAGCTGAATTCCGTGGACCTGGTGTTCATCATAACTTTGATGATAGTGACAGTGGATATGATGTTGATATGGACCAGAAGCTTAAGTCTTTCGGTGGGAACCCACGTGGACGGATCATTCTTCTTGGAGATGGTACAGAAGTCCTCACTGATTCCGATGATACAGAAATGTTCGATCACAGTGAGGAAGACAAGGACCTCGCCAGCCAAGTCCCAAAGGGACAGCCTCAGTCCGAAGTTCCCGAATCCGATGCCTTACCCGAAAAGATTGACCCGAAAGAGCCAAAGTATCAGGCAGTCGTAGACGAAGTTTTACCACAATCGAGCAAAGCGGAAGAGAAGTAGGAGTAATTTGGGTATAATTGGTATATCTTTCAAGATTTATGAAGTGAAAGACGAAGGAAGGGGAGGATGTTGAGATGAAGATGTTAATGACTCGAGAAATTATGCAAACCAGATTCATCTTGATGAATGACTATTTTTGCGACCATATCTGGAATAGAAGGGGTTGCGAATTGTGTGCATTTTTATAAGCATAACGTGAGATAAATTCACGCATTGCAATGTCTCCTGGAAATCTTCATCACTGCTGGGAGGAAATAGGGAGTATGGAGTGGGGAAGGTATAAAGGTCATGAAAACTTTATATCTAGTAAAGATGATAGAGATGCCCAGGGTGTGGTGGCTTCTCCTTCGACATGAAATTTTCTGAACTTACGATCTTCATACGCAGCGAGTCATATTATCATGATCATGAGTCCGTTTCTTTCTCTTCTTCAATTTTACATTACAGATCTCTTATAGGAAGGGTCTCTAGACTAAGGCCGAGTTTCAATGTACCTTGAAAACTATCAACTGATATCCTCCTGACCAAAGCGTTTACGAGTTCATCTAATGTTTCTAAATTGAATGTGTTTGCATGTTCGCAGGTTTGTTAAGTTGCAGATGGTCCCCTCTTTTAAGCCCCAAGGTGGCTCCAAAGACGTAGCGAATAGATAGCTAGTAGAGTGATGAAGTGTCTGATCGAATGGAATCGAATCGTTGGCATTGCTTTGTACTTGGATTGGACCCATTGCATTGCAGTAGATGGGGGGAATAGATCATAGGTCACAGCTTTGAAGTGGAGAAGAGTATGTTTTACCCTTGAGACTAAGAGATGCGGTCAATGATAGTACTGCAATGATATAAAAGTTTCCGAGCTTTCCTTCCTAGTTAGTTACCCCACGAACGGGCGGAACTGCAGAGTGAAAAAATGCTTTCAAGTCATGGTTTGAAAGTGTTGGTCGGTTGGGTGGGTGAGATTTAATTGGGAGAGGATTTGAGAGGAGGGAGGAAGTTCACCGTCTCTTTGTTCTTTGTTATTATCTACCGACGAGTACATAGGTAGGTGCTCGAGGCATGTATGTATTTGTACTCCTTCCTTCCTACATACGTATTGGAGTCCATAAAATTACCTAATCATCCCTAATAACCAATCGATCACTCATATTCTCTTAGCGTCGCACGTGCGTACTCTTACTTGATCTTGATAATGGCAATAGCAATTGGAATGACGATATCGAAATTCCCGGGTTTATTTGGAAATTTAAATAACGCCTCATTCATGAGAAACCTGGTTTACTAATTAACTTTCAAGAGAAGAAGAGACAGAACAAGTCCCTACCTGCCTGCCTACCTACCTAGTAATAATTTAGTTTAAAACTAGCTCTATGTGAGGACAACAAGACAATTCCATTCCAAACAATTATTACAAACTTATATTATGTTTAACTAACGTTATGTTCAATGTTCATCAAATTTACATAAACTTTTGATTTTTCTTCCCAAGAAAAAGAAAGCATAACTCTTTTTTTGATATCGTCGTCGTGATATTTATTTACATACCTACTCAAATCTCCAAAGCTTTCTTTGCATTGGTGTCAATTTCTCTAATCCACCACACAATACGAAAAGAAAGATTACATCAACGATCAACCACCTCTAACTCAACCCTGGTCAAAATTATTTAAATTCCGGAAGCTCCTCCAATTGTCAAAGAACTACCTACAGCACAGCACAGCACAGCACAGCACAGCACCTACAGTTCAAACACAAAAACGCGAAAGCTTATAATCGACTTGTCTCAATCCCCATCTCTGTCAGTCGAGTCTATTTTTCAGATTGAAAGTTAAAATTTCAAAATGTCTTCTCCATCATCTGGCGGAAGTGTAGGAAAGAGAAAGCGTACTGCTACTGCTTCATCATCCAAGAAATCCTCAACACTCGATCAATTACAAAATTCATCAAGAGATGCATCTGGTGAAGATGGCGAATCCACAGCTCCAGAAACCAGAGAAACACGTAGCTCAAGTCACAAAAAGACTATCTCCATGGACTCTCAAAATCCACCCGCCAAACGTCTTCGCTCATCTACACACGAGAAAGTAGCAGTTAATGGATCCGATAATGCGCGAGATCCAGGTGAACCATCGGATACAACTGAAGGTAGCACAGACATTGCGAACAGAGTTGGAAAGAAAGGAAGGAAAAGTATTTCCAAAGGAGATGAAGAAGTGCCAGAACAAGAGGGAGAGAAAGAAGAAACCACACAATCAATGGCCCCACCACCAATTGGCAAATTGACAGATCCAGTTGGATACAAAACCAATCCACCCCCGGCTGACAGACCAGTTCGTGTTTATGCGGATGGTGTGTTTGATTTATTTCATCTTGGGTATGTATTCTATAAACCACGGGACTTGGAAGTTGTAACTAATTCATGGCAGACATATGCGACAGCTTGAACAAGCTAAAAAGGCATTCCCAGATGTTTATTTGTTGGTCGGAGTTACAGGAGATGCGGAAACACACAAGAGAAAAGGACTTACAGTTCTATCTGGGCAAGAGCGAGCTGAGACCGTAAGACATTGCAAATGGGTGGATGAGGTTGTTGAGAACTGCCCATGGATTGTTACTCCAGAGTTTCTAGCAGAGAAAAGGATTGATTACGTTGCGCATGATGATCTTCCATATGGAGCTGATGAGGGAGACGATATTTACAAGCCAATCAAGGAACAAGGAAAATTCTTGGTTACACAGAGAACTGAGGGTGTCAGCACGACTGGTATCATTACAAAGTATGTCTTTGATTCTCTATTTCCCAAATCACTACTAACATTTACGCAGGATTGTTCGAGATTATGAGAAATATATTGCACGTCAATTCAAGCGGGGTACAACAAGACAGGAGCTTAACGTATCATGGCTCAAAAAGAATGAACTCGATCTAAAACGTCATGTTGCCGAGATGAGAGAAGCTATCCGAACGAATTGGAGTACTACTGGTCAAGAATTGGGAAAAGAATTGAAACAATTCTGGCAATCCAGTCGTCCCGGTAGCCCCGCACGCATGCACAGTTTCGAAGGAAATAGTACCGGATCTCTCACAAGCCCATCTGCTCTACAACATCTTACACGCCGCCTGGAAATTCCAAGAAATGATAGTCCAGGTCCCGGTAGTGATTTTGCAACAGGATATAGTTTAGGTCTTATTGGTGGTGTACGATCATGGGTATGTTAATCAATTCTCAATATCTACTTGAGCTAACTTTATTTTCTAGATGACTCGAAGTCGTCAAACCAATCGTGATAGTTTACAAGGAAGTGAAAGCAGTGAAGAGGAGAGTGATGAGAGACTTTCACCACGTGGTAGAAGCGAAAAGGAAAATTTCAAATCTGATGAAAATGAAGTTGATGAAGACCAAGTCGATGCACAAATTGATGCGGCTATGGCGGAAAATGCTAAGAAATCTGGTCAATAAATGTGGATTGGCTTTTGGGATGACGCAGGGTATACAGGACTTCAATTCAAAAGTCTTTCATTTTGTTTTGTGTTCGATTTTTTATTTTGTAGTATATACTTTATTGTGTTGTTGTGCTACATACATACCTATGTAAGGGTATTCAGCAAGTTTTGTGGGATAGTTGGGAGGAGATTCAAGCATTGAAGTCCGAGCAAATACTAAAGGTCGTGGTGATATCATTGTCGGAGCTTAGGGTCAGCTTTTTCAAGCAGAGTGGCATGGCTGTTGGTGTGTTGGTGTGTTGGTGTGTGTGTTGGAGCGAATGTCTGAAATGCATAGGTATGATGCCCAGGAAGCGCGAAAGGAGATTGTTACATACCTACCACCTAGGTATGTTCGGCCAGAAGAAATATGGTTCGAAGCTTAGTCTTTGTGTTTGATTTTACTCACTTTGTATTTTTATCATTATGTTGCTAGAGTTAATGGAAAAGAAATGGGTTTACTGGAAAATGATGGTGGAATTGCAATGGTTTGGACTTTTGGATAGACAAAAACTTAAGATGATAACGTTGATTTGGAAGCTAGACTGCAGTTTTTTTCCTATGAATTGTTTTTGTGAATTCAAATTAGTATGTCTAATTCTTACAATCTGGATGCTAAAATCACGTTTGTCGATCTACAATATCTTGAAACTCTCGTCTCAATGATTTGGTGGTGGCGGCAAGCATAAGGATAGCACAAATCAGCCACGTGATCTCGACCAATCACCAGTTTTGAATTAATCAACCGAGATCAATAATTTGAACCTTAGTGACATCGACGACTTACCGGTAACCTCAGAACGCTACGGGATTCCCGACACCGACCTCTCCCCTCTATTTTTCCTTTCCTTGTGTTATTCTCAATTGAATTAATTGAAAGGAGGGAGATTTAATAAGACTGCGAAAAATAAGACGAACGAGACAAGCAAGACGAGCAAAATGTTCAAGACTACACGATCTGCGGGGGCAATGGTATTGAGAGGTTTGTTTTGCTTTATACCCTTCTCTGCCTCTTGGCTGCCAATACATTGATGGCGAAGTTAATCATGCATTTCTATACTGATCCATCGCATCAACTATACTATATACCCAATGCTAACACAATGAATAGCCAAGCCCACCTCATCCCTCCTCCCTTATCGATCCCTAGCAGCAATCTCCAACAGCGCAACCAAGCCAGCTCAAGCACAAGTTCAGGCAATGGAAACTAGACATCCAGCGGATAGAGGAAATCTCAAACTGAGTGTTACAGGAAAGGAGAGGAGAGAAGTGCTCCTTCCTAGTCAAGAGGGAAAGAAGGGTGTTATGCAATATGCTTTGTGAGTTTGATTTTACCTCTGGGAGCTTGTTTGATGGGGTTATTGGGGGAGCTGAGCGGGCTGCAGGGGAAGTAATGTGATTGAGAGAAATGGTAGAGGAAGAGCGAGAGATACGTTTGTTTGGAGTGTTCGCTTTGGGACTTTTGTTGTGTTTCGGGACCTTTCCGCTCGAGTGGCGACCAAGAAAGGGAATATGAGAACAAAAGCTAACACTACGCAAACAGAACCACACTTGATCAAATTGCCAATTGGGCACGACAAGGATCCCTCTGGCCCATGACCTTCGGACTCGCCTGCTGCGCCGTCGAAATGATGCATCTCTCAACCCCACGTTACGATCAAGATCGTCTTGGTATCATTTTCCGTGCTTCTCCTCGTCAATCCGATGTTATGATTGTGGCTGGTACTTTGACCAATAAGATGGCTCCTGCTCTTCGTCAAGTTTATGATCAAATGCCAGATCCAAGATGGGTGATTAGTATGGGAAGTTGTGCGAATGGTGGAGGATATTATCATTACAGTTATAGTGTTACGAGAGGTTGTGATCGTATTGTTCCGGTCGATATTTATGTGCCGGGTTGTCCGCCAACTAGTGAAGCACTGATGTATGGAATCTTCCAATTGCAGAAGAAGATGAGACATACGAAGATTACTAGGATGTGGTACAGAAAGTAGATGGTTGGTATGGTGTGGTTGGAGGTGTGGAGGGATTGGAGAATTTCATGACTGCTTGATTTAGATTGCAGATGGATGGATAGACGGATTGATGGAATGAAGGATGGATATGCGGATGACAATGGGGTAGGGTGGGTTCAAGAGTCTGTACAAAATGTACATAGTCCACTGGGAGTTTTCGTCATTTTTTATTTGAGAAAGGGAAAATACAATGGAATTGAAAAATCTGTTGATTCTTGATATAGTTCATGTGAGCATAAAATGTTTGGTGGTGTGATTTTGGATTTGGATATGATCGAAATGGGGTCTTACTTGTTTTTCGTTTTGCCGTTGTTAGTTGGGTTGTGGAGTTGGGAAAAGGGGTGTACTGCTATGGTATTGTTGTAAGTGTGAAGTACCTATGATATGGTTGGATGAGTGAGTGAATGAATCTACTCTGATGCTGTCTGTGTAGGTATGAGGTTGGCGATTGGGAGATATGAGGTAGAACCTGGAATCTAGAATCCGAGTTGGATTGGGTGGCTAGGCTGGCTATATTTTGTGCTAGGTGCTGTGTGCTGTCTGTATGTTTTGTTTTCTGTGATTTGGAAATTGGACCTGGGGCCTTGGGAGCTTGGATCTCAGGATAGGTTGGTAAGGTTGGTAGGGGAGGGAAAGGGGAGGGAAGAGATCTTGGGATGGGTTGGGGTAGGTTGAGAAGGGAAATCGGCATGGGATCTGAGATCTAGGGATGGGTGAAGAGGGTGAAGAGGGTTGATTTTTGGGGGTTTGGGGGTTTGGGGTTAAGTGGACGAGGGGCTTAGAGGGCTTAGGGGTGAAGAGGTATGAGATGGAGGGTTTCTGAGGGAGAGTAGAGTGAGGTTGATTTTCTGGGTGATTTGGAGGGGGAGAAGGGATGAAGAAGGTTAGGAATAAAGAAGGGTAAGAGTGTAATAGATGAGGATGGGACCAAAATTTAGATATTGGAAGAGCTGGGGTTGATGCAATGAAAGGAGATAACTAGAGAAAGATTTATGTTTTCAGAGACACAAATATAGGTTTGTTGAGATACATCTATGTAGATGGGTATGTACGATATGGAGAAGTTCCGTTGTGTTGATCAATGCTGGGAGTTGGAAATGGGTGAGTTGCACTGCATCTATGTATTTTCTATGGTGGTGAAAGATCCAGTTTAGTTGATAATGATAGTCCTGTCTCTCACTGTTACTTTTTTTAATTACTACTACGGTCATGGTCTTGCCTAGATGATAATTCGCCGATAGAAATATTGAAGTGGGTGTCTTGACTCAAGTATGGAATTGACTACGGAATGAGAGTTTGGTGTATACGGCCTCCAGAAATCGGATGTCCTTGAGAGCCTTGTGAACTCTGGTAGCCGTTTTTTGCAGAGATTTTCTTCTAGGGGATTGGGGTCCTTTTATATCTGAGGTTGGGATTGGGGTTCTTGGGGATGGAGGAGCTACCTAGCGAGAGTCTGGTTTAATATTCACTCTTTCAGAATCATTGCTCGGTGAGGGGTTTTCTGGGATGGAGTTAATAATGAGGAACTAGGGACATGTTTCTTATGGTATATAAAACCATGCACAGGCGACCAAAGACAAAAGGGTAAGGGAAGAACAGCCAGGGAAAATAACGCGAGAAAATGGTTTTCTCATCTTGCCAGCTTGATAAGATGTAGTTTGAGATGTAGCACTAGACAATTCCTGTTGAGACATGAATGTTGCGAACTTAAAGACTCTAGAATTGAGTAACGAGAATGGGTAGAATCAACTTAGTGAAGAGAAATTGCTAGTAACAGTAATCTTTACATCCTGTCATAGATCGAAATGACAACAAGAATTGTGACATTTGGCCTGAGTACATAAGACGGGCTACACTTGGGAAAGAGTTTTATAATGAGAAATGACAAATGAGAATGAGAATTCAAGAGATGGTGCAAACGTATAGATTATCAAAGTCCACATGATAGCTGATTTCGAAGATGGAGTTTATGTTTGGATGTTGGAATTCAGACCTGATGGTTACTTTTATACCCACAGGAACGTGACTTGAAGATGAGATGTTTAGTTCGGTTATTTTGTTTTCAGCCCAGGAAAAGATAAAGTGTAGTCAAAACCGTGTTCTCGTATCGCAGTTTTCTTCTAGGAATTGCTGGTGAGAGGATATGGCCAATTGTATGTGAATAGAAAGAAGAAGAGAATAGAGAAAGGAGATGCAGTATCGTGATGGAGTCACTGCTGGCTACAAGAACTGAATAAGATGAGATATATTTCATGAGCTCAGCTACAGATCAAATTTGGGAAGTCAAGCGGAGATTTTCTCGTCCCCTAACTTAGTAGATGACAAGAAGTATATGGCAAAAGCAGCAACAGCCTATCTTATGTTAAGAATATAACTACAGCAGGGATATTACATTCTTCTAAAAATGGGCACGAACTTAGGTTCCTCTCTATAACACACAACTAATACTGTGGACAAAAACCCTAATAACTTAAAACGTGTACCGCATCATCCAGAGCCCAATCCCATGATAATGTGGTTATGACATATGTCGATATTCCATTCATTCACAAATGCTTGATTTCCTTCTCTTGCTTAAAGAGTAGTATTTAAACACAAAGCCGAACCGGAATACTGAGAGTTCGGAGAATTAATGTCTAACCCGATGGAGGAAGGTGTGTATCTGCAATATTCAAAACAGGGACATAGCACGATTCAAGTCTACTCGCTTGATTCCCTGCGACTTTCTTAAATGCAGTGTATAAACTACGAAACTTGGATGTGGAAAGGGCATAAGGGGTTTGTATTTCAGATGCAGATGATGTTGATGATGAACAACCAAATTGGTGACTTTTACTTTAGCCTGAAAATTATCTGAATCTATTCTTTAGAGTTTGCATGTTGACTTTGTCATCGTAGATTGATTGAATTATGAGATTCGTAAATGAGGATTGACAACAAAAAGACCGTATGTTGCTCAAACGACAGCGACAGATGGTTGTTCTGCTTGAATCTACATTATATGCTGCTGATATTGCACGACAACGATATTCATATGCTAGGAAGCTTAGTTTAAGAGTTCTCCAAAAGAAGAAGAGCTATCATAAAGAAGTCCACCAAGTATAATGAACAATTGTAGGTTAAATCTAAGCGAGTTCCGAAAGTCGAAGCAGAATCAGCCGATGTTGAGTAAAAAGATGTACGTTACCCAAAGGTTATTATACTTGATCCAATAGACCTAACAAATTCGCAGATCAAACACTACAAAAAGACCCTCGTATCCAAAATCCCGGCGTCAAAACTGCTCGTTGTGGTATCTCGTTCCCGTTCAGCGGTCTAAGCGTCTCTAAATTATTAAAAGCAGACGTAGGAGGTGTTTCCGAGATATCGAGCCCAGGATATAGTTTTATAAGCATCCTATCATGTTTATTTCCATCTTTCTGAACACTGTACTCGGAACTATTATCTTTTGGTTTCGTTACTTTTCGGATCTTTCTAGTCTTTATCATGTTTCTACAGCCAGAACAGGGTAATAATGAGCAGCTCATGTCTTTGAATCTCCCTCTATACATGCAGATGAATCTTGAGATATCTATTGTGCAAGCTATGAAGATGCCGAGAAATGTTTCAAGGAGACTGAAAGTTTGGGATCATTAGTTACGCATGAATGTACGTGTTTAGGATTTCCTTACCTGACAAGTGCAACATCTGCAAGATTCCATAATACATCATTGTTATCATCAAGTCTTAACCGATAAATGATACTCAGAATCGATCCAATGATAGCACTAATCATCTATCAGTATGCTTTCCCCCTCATGGATAGATTTTGACTTACATGAATCCCGTGGCGAATATCAACCCCACGCCAATTTTCTTGATTGATTGATTAATTGATTGATTGAGTTTACGTCCACCTTTAGTCTAAGACTATATAGGACGACTAGACCTTAAGGGCCTAGTGGATAACTTTTTATTTTATAATAATGGGAATAAACAATTTGGGGAAGTATAAACGAACATTGGGGACCTAAGCCCACTTACTATACGCATAGTATATAGTAAGAAAATAAGGAAATCTATTCTATAGAGTATTCTTTTTCTCTCTCTCTTTCTTCTATCTTTCTTTCTTTTTCTCTTTCTCCTTCTATTTGAGCTCTTAATAAATGCCAGACTCTTGTAGCGATTTTGGTTATATTAATGAATTTGATAGTTAATTCAATTTCTATTTTTGTATGAAGTAGAAATTATAGTATAATTTTAGAAAGTGGTATATTCTGGAATATCTTTTTTCTTTCTGTTTTGTATATTAAGCAATTAATCAAAAGGTGTTAGGGTATCTCGATATTACTATATATACATCTATTATTAGAATAATTAAGACAATATAAATATGATTTGATATAACCATGATCTAGTTTCAATTAAAAGAAAGCACTAGCGGTATGTCGACTAATTCCATTTAATAGTTTGATTTTCGATCCGATTTTCCATGGAAATAGCTTTGAATAGGTTAATACTGATTGATTTATTCTAAGTTTATATTGATTAAGGGTTGAGCTCTATTAATCGAAAGAGAATTCTTTGATTATTATTCCCAGTGATCCAAAACTAGTTTCATTCGAGGTAGATCATATTATGGTTGTTTCCTTTGCTAGCTTATCTACTAGCTCGTTTTTCTTTACTGAAGTATATCCTGGTATCCAATTCAAGAATATTTTGGCTCCTTTGGCTATAATCGCTTCTGCTGTTTTGATTGCTCGAATTTGATACGCTTGACCAGGGTGATCCGAGGGTGTTTTTAGTTGTAATAGACCTGCTTAATTGTTTAAATAAACCTTGAATTTCTTTTCTCTATTAGTAATTGAGCTAGTATATTCAATAGCTTGGGTAACTCCATATAACTCTTTATTATAAATTAATTGATTACTTCCAATATTAACTTGTTCTTGATATGAAATCTAATCATTCGATTATATTGTTACTATCCCTACATCAATACCTATTCCTTTTTCTGTGGAAGAGGTATCTATATAGATATAGATAGTATTGTAGTCTCTATGTTTAAAAATAATATTATAAAGTATTGCTACATTTTCTTTTGATGCTTGGCTAATATTAACTTTGAAGGAGATTTCCTTTTTTTATGAGGGAAAGTGGAAATAAGTAATCTTTTCGAGAGAGAATGGATTGAATTATTTATTAATTGACTCTCTGATTCTATCAAATTGGATTAATTTATATAGCTTTCTTTGAGGAGTATTAATTACTTCCTGATTAATATATTAATATATTAAAATAGCTTTTTCGATATTGATTAAGTGATTTGATAAGAGTTTTGTTAATTGAAAAGTATATTACTTGATATTTGAGTTTAATCGAATATTTACTAGCTTTAATCCCATTTCGATTTCTATTAGAAGAATTAAAGCAGTTTTGAAAACTCCTAATATCTTTCGAAGAGCTAGATTTTGAAGGGCTTGCATTTTGTCCTTGAAATAAGCTTGTCCTCTCCATCAAATCACTGATTCATAATCAGCTATACTGTTGGAAATATACAATATGTACCACGTGCCATATCACATGTGATATAGCACGTGCACACATATATATATCTTCCACTTTGTAGTCTAGATCCTAAGTTTAATAAGTCAATCTACATAGTCAATAATATATACAACTACTATTCTACCACTCTTATTTTAATAGGTTATAAGCCTGGTGTTCCGTAGTAAGACTACGGCCGAAGATTATTCAATAAAGTCTATGCAGTCTAAGTAGAGATCAACAATAAACAAGTTCTTTATAAGAACTAAGTCGATCAAGATTTCATCTAGCACAGTAAGAGAACTACTGAGCGATAGTTGCGATGTAATTATTATATATATCGCACTTTTCTTTTAAAGAAATACTATATATACATACATCTTAAACCACTATACAATTTTGCCCCAAATTGACAAAGTTGTAATATACGCAAAAATACTCTGTACTAATAATATTTTCATTTATTCGATATTACAATGAATAACAACACTAAGTGTAAGGATTATTCCAAATATATTCCTCCCTTTACTCAAGAAAACCATAAGCGATGAACCTGTTAGATAAGGATTCAACTTCGAGGGAAAGCTATATTCTATATCTGTGAAAAGATATTATATGAATATATACAAGTCGCGACTAGTATTAATAATACCTTGACAAAAGATTTTGAAGAATTAAATCTGTCCGAAAATAACAAAACTATATCTATTCGACTCAATATCGAAAAGAAAGTTATATTCCTTAAGAATGAAGCAAATGCACTATCTTATATCTATCACTTACTCTTTAATAATAATAAAGTCTTAATCAATAAATACAATATAGTAAAAAGACTTTAGGATTATTTTATAATCAAGTACACTTAGATCGATAATATCGCTGCGGACGAATATCTTTTCAAAATCAAGAACTTCGTTTTCCAGTCAGAAGATACACTCGATATAACGATTATTGATGCCTAGGACAAACTCAAGGAGCTTTATCGAAGACTTACATCTGCGGACTCCTCTACTAGTACTATATATACTGATAAATCACTCTTCTAAAATCTGACTACATCTTTCCCAAATAAATATAAAACTATTATTGATATAATATATATTATTAATAATATTCTAATAATCAATCAAAAAATCAAATATTTACAAGTTAAGAAAGTTGAGATTAAGAGTTTCATAGAGATAGTATATATTATTAAAAGAAATAAAGACAATTTATATCATAATCTCTATCGAAATCTAGATATAGACTTGAAGCTAAACACACCCGACACCTATAAACTCTACAATAAGACAAAACACTTAATACAGAAATGCTCTTCATTTAAACACACAAGACGTCTCTTAACATATAATACAAGATACAAGAAAAAGCGATGATAATTAACTTCCCTTTCCCGAATCGAAAAGAAAGAGAAATGTGATTATAAAGCCCATATAGCCGAATCAAGCTCAACAGAAAGCACTAATAATAAAAATAGCGACAACTCTGATTCCGAGTATTGTCATCTTACTGAAAAGATTATTAATAAGGTATTCCCATCCCTATGGTATACCGATTCCGGTGCTACTTCACACATATCTGACCAACGTTCTCTCTTCAGGACCCTAACTACTATACCGCGATGAAAGATAGTAGTTGATAGGGGAGCTATATACTTGTATGAAAAAGGAATAGTAGATATAGTATGTAAGAACAGATTAAGAATGGTTTTGAATAGAGTTTTATATATATTAGGATTAGGAGTCAATTTACTTTTTGCTAAGAGAATCTGCGAGGCAGGATTCAAAAGAAGATTTAGTCTTAAAAAGATATATTTCATATTAAAAGGCAATAAGAATGATAAGATCATTAAAGCCAAAATAAAAGATAGAATATATATCATTTTGTATATAAAATCAGGATATAAAAACTCTATATTATTTACTGAAATCTTAGATGATATAAAGAGTATCTCTGAAAAACTAATAATATTAGAAAAGGAAAGATATCTAATCTGGCATCAATATTTTAATTATCTCGGCCCTAACAAAATCAGAAACCTATACAAAGTAACTATACTTCAGAAGTCTATTAAGATCCCTTTATCCCTTGATATATGTGATATCTATTCCTTTACAAAAATGATCAATAGAATTCCAAATGAATTGAGCACTCGAAAGTCCAAGAGATTAGAATTGATTTATTTTGATATTACTAATCCCTTCCCAAAATCCATTCGAGGATATAGATACTTCATTCTTATTATCGATAATGCAATAAAAGTAAACTGAATCATTCCTTTAAGATATAAAAGTGATGTAATTCTTTTACTAAAAGAATAGAAACAAGGAATCGAGCTTAGTATAGAAGTATTAGTAATCGCTGCTAGAATAAATAATACACTAGAACTATTACAATCAATTCGAGAATGGAAATCTGAAGTATAATCAGAGGTTATAATAATAACATCATTATATCAAAACGGCCCGGCCGAATGTAATATCCATATAGTAGAGATTGATATAAGAGCAATATTAAAGGAAGCCCATCTACTACTAGAATTCTGGGATAAAGCTGTAGAATACAATGTATATATCCGAAATTGTACTAGTATTAGACCAAACTCAAATAGGATTGATCAAAGCTTATTGGAGGCATTTACTGGTATTATACCAAATATCAACAAATATAAGATTTGGGGGAATCGATACTATACTTATATCAATCTTAAGACAATCTCAAATGGATAGAGATATAACAAATTATATGATACTGCAAGACTCGGGATATTCTTAGGATACTCAAAGGATACAATCAAGTATATGAAAGTATACTCATCTGAATTAGACTATATCTACCAATCTTCACAAGTTATAATCGATGAGAATTATAAGAGTGGGGATATAAATTTGAAACTCAGGAATTATACTGTTAGAGTTCAAGGAATAAAGAATATCGAATCAAACCAAAAATCTTGTAGTAAACCAAAATTCCCACCAGAAATATTATTCAATTAAATCAATCCATCAATCTCATCTAATTCAGTAATCCTAGACTCTATCGAAATATAATTATTTAGGGAAACCAACAAAAAAAGTATTCCCCGCTTTGATGAAGACAAAGACGGTAATATCTTTTCTATCCCTGATTTACTATTTAATTTGCTAGAGTGGGTAGAAGAAATATTAGACATATCAAAAGTAATATTTGATCTATCAAAGTAAATAGAAGAAATATCAAGTACACTCAAAGAAGCTTCTGAAAATCCTATTATTAATATATTTCTAGCTCCTATTTCAATTTCACTCATTAAATATAATTTTGCCTAAAATAGACAAAGTTATAAATCACGAGATCAGTCCTTAGAAACGAGGTACAATCTTTGTAAAAGGATTATTATTATTATTATTAGTAATTTTCAACCGGGCCGTATAGGCGAACCTCCCAGGGGGCATTACGGTTGGGCTAACTGCGGGATAATCTCTAATTTA
>PQXI01000365.1:0-25556 GCA_004786145.1 Botrytis paeoniae | reverse complement strand
ATATCTGTTTCTTTATAAAGATGATTAATAGAATTCTGAATAAATTAAGTATTCGAAAGTTTAAGAGATTAGAATTAATCTATTTTGATATTATTAGTTTCTTTCCAAGATTTATTTGAAAATATAGATATTTCATCCTTATTATTGATAGTGTAATAAGAATAAACTAGATTATCCCTTTGAGATATAAAAATAATATAATTCTTTTATTAAAAGAATGAAAATAAGGAATTAAGCTTAATATAGGAGTATCAATGATTGCTGTTAGAATAGATAATACAATAGAATTATTATAATCAATTCAAGAATGGAAATCTGGAATATGATTAGAGGTTATAATGATAATATTATCACATCAAAACAATTTAGCTGAATACAATATTCGTACAGTAAAGGCTGATATAAAAGCAATATTAAAGAAAATCTATTTATTACTAGAATTCTAGAATGAAGCTATAAAACATAATATATATATTCAAAACTGTACCAATATTAAATCAAACTCAAATGAGATTAATTAAAGCCTATTAGAGGCATTTACTAATATTATATTAGATATCAATAAATATAAGATCTAAAGGAGTTAATATTATACTTATATCAATCCTAAAACAATCCCAAATAAATAGAGATATAATAAATTATATGATATTATAAGACTCAGAATATTCTTAGAATACTCAAAGGATATAATTAAGTATATGAAAATATACTTATCTGAATTAGATTATATCTACTAATCTTTGTAAGTTATAATTGATGAGAACTATAAGGGCAGGGATATGGATTTGAAACTTAGAAATTATATTACTGGAATTCAAGGAACAAAGAATATCGAATCAGATCGAAAATCTTGTAGTAGATCGAAGTTTTTATTAGAAGTATTATTTAATTAAATCAATCTATCAATTTCATTTAATTTAATAATCTCAGATTTTATCGAAATATAATTACTTAGAAAAACCAACAAAGAAAGTATTCCCTACTTTAATAAAGATAAAAATGGTAATATCTTTTCTATCCCTGATTTGCTATTTGATTTATTAAAGTAAACAGGGGAAATACTAGATATATTAAAAGTGATATCTGATTTATCAAAGCAAATAAAAGAAATATTAAGTATACTTAAAGAAGCTTCTGAAAATCCCATTATTATTGAAAGATCTATGATATAATGGAAAAGCCTTAGTATTATTAGATTTTATATAGAAATATGATATATATAAGTATGGACTCGATAGAGTCACATACAGACTAATCCTAATATAGTATAATATGATATGCGGTATAAGTATCTTTTCTAATACTCTCTTATGCTAATATTATATATCTGAAGCTTATATAGCTTATTAAAAGCTATAAAGGGCTATGTTATAAGTCGGGACTATAGTTGGTCTCATTTAAGCTAAGCGATATGATCTATATTGTAAAGATGTATATACAGCATTCGATTACTCTTATTCGGTGAATCTCGAGAGCCGCTAATAAGTGCTTAGAAAGCGTTTTCAGATTAGTAAGTGATTTAACAATAAAGATATTAATCGCTGATAATCCCTTTTCTAGAAACTAATGTTTTTAACCAATTTTTAAAGAAAATCATTTCCCCTAGGACTACCCAATACTTAGTGTAGACGCTTTTCTAAGAGTATAGATATTATATTATTAGTATGATCCCTACTAGCCTATAGAGCTTATACTCCTATAGCTCTATTCCTCTTATAGAAACTGGAATACGAGTTCCTATATGATTACTTTGATTATATAGGATCCCTTGATCCTTATTCTTCTTCTTAAGAGTATAGGAGATATTTATTCCTATATGATGGAGTACTGAAAGCACTCCCTTATAGAGTGTATTCTATTACTCTATCTCTTATAGGAGTTAGGATATAATCTTCTATATAATTACTCTAATTATATAGAATCCCTTAATTCGTATTCTTCTTCTTAAGAGTATAGGAGATATCTATTCCTATATAATAAAATACTAAAAGCATTTCTCTATAAAGTATATTTACATAATGAAATACTAAAATGTTCCTCTTTTTATTATAATAGTATACGTTTTTCTATTATCTATAGTTATTTGCTTTTTCTTTATATATGATTCCGGATTATCTTTAGTTCTCTTTGGAACCTCCGGTTCTCTATACTCAATACTTTCGGGTCCCTATAAACCCTCCAGTTCCCTATATACTCTCCCTCCCCCTCGATTGCTAGTGTAGCCATTATCGATATAGAAAATCGAAGTCGAAATTATATGAAGACAGTAATCAAAGAGAAAGAGTCAGTCTATGCTTAGTAATCCATATTGACCTATCAGAACGAATGGTAAAGACCAGATTACATTAATCATAGCAGACAAAATGAAAGTAGGTTTCTTAAAAAGGGCCTAAATAAGATTAAAATAAATTAATATATGTAAAATTATATATAAAAATATTACAATTAATTATTATCGAAAGGAGATAAGACTAAAAGCTAAAATATCGTAAAATAACGGAATTAATGAGCGAAATAAAATTAAAAAAAAAACCATAGAAAGACACTAGTATCTCATATAAAAATTAAATAATTATTATTTATTAGACGCAAATAATCACTAGGTGAAGAAATGAGAGGAAATAGTAGGAAAATTTCTAAAACAAAGAAAATCTTTATTAAATCAGATGGGTTTTATAGCTCCCTTATAAACTATATTCAAGTAATCCGTAGATTCGTAATTAGAGTTTTCTATAAGGAACCCATAATTATATAAAATTCGATTGATTCGTAGGCTATAGTCGATTACTTATATTACATCGTTGTTATTGATATAGGGCTTACAGGGATCGAAAGAAAAGAAGTAAAGAGACGAAATGGGATTAAGGGAATCTCAAAGTGATTAAGATTCTTAAGTTAACAAAAAAAGATAAAGGTGGATAGTATTTGTTTACTAGAGCTTTATTATTCTCTTTAATCTTATAGATTGAATTACTATAGTATCGCACATCTAAATACTTATTATAGTCTCCATTATCTTTAATCTAAAGATTGAATCGCTATAATACCATACACCTGAGTATTCATTATAGTCTTCATTATAATAGCGCCACGTGTTTTATAATATTATACAGAATATTGGAATCTTATAACAATACTGAAGTCAGATTCATTTACTAAACGGAATTGTATTTTCCTAATCAATTAATTGAATTAAACCAGATATTATTTAGATATCTTTAGAATTAAACTATATTTACAAAGATAATAATCTTTGGATTTAATGGAGTAGCTACTATTTATTATAACTTTAATTAAATAACTCTAGAAGACTTTCTAAATGTAGTATAAATCTGAACTTATAATCTATTGAAAGATCTATAATATAATAAAAAAGCCTTAGTATTATTAGATTCTATATAGAGATACGATATATATAAGTATGGACTCAATAGAGTTACATACAGGCTAATTCCGATATAATATAATGTGATATGCGGTATAAGTATCTTTTCTAATAATTATTAATATATTCCTAGCTTCTATTTCAATTTCACTCATTAAATATAATTTTACTCAAAATAAATAAAATTACAAATCACGAGATCAGTCCTCAGAAATAAGATATAATCTTTATAAAAGAAAAAGGGATATAAATATAAATAATCAAAAGAAGTAGGGAATTCCTAAGATAATTCGATTATTTCTTGTTATATCAAATAAGCTATTTGATGAATAAATCAAATAAGCTATAATAGTAATTCTAAGCACTCTATGAAATAATAGAAGGATATAGAATATAATCACTTTTCATCTTATAATTATACTTATAAACACTCCTGAAAATAATAATATAGTACTACCTACAAATAAGATATTAGGAATCAAAATCCCTAAGATCTATAAGGAAATTGTAATAAATAAGAAATACAAAAAGAAGTAACAAATAATAGTTCAAAAGAAAATTAACTCTTTAATCAAAAACGATATCTAGGAAGAATTCATCCTTCTATAAGAGAATAATCTAATCTCAATTAAATGAGTTTTTATTATAAAAACTAAGAATAATATAATAGAAAGATTTAAAACATAATTGGTAGCTTGAGATTTTAGTTAAGTCCTAGGGAAAGATTATAATATATTAAAGATAATAATTTACATAACGCCAAGATACAAGGAGAGCTAATCCTATTCGGGTTTAGTGGAAACTCTCCCCATAGGAAGAGTTTTTACTATATAGAATTGAAAGTTCTTCAAGAGATATAGAGATAGAGAACATACGAGTGAATAACCTCAAAAAGGTCCTCAAAATCAACCCTAAGCTTCCTATCATTCCCTGTAAAGAGTTATAATCTTAATAGATTATAAGCCCGGGTTTGTTCTAGATTAGATTTATTGATTAAAAAGATTAATAATATAAAGGCAGAGATCTATATATAATAGAAAGACAGAGGTCTATATAAAAGCAAGAAGACAGAGGTCTATATAGTACTAATAAGATGATAGAAGTCAAACAAAAAAGAGTTATAATAAAGACTTCTTATAATACATTAAATATATAGTAAAAGCTTAAAACAAATCTACTTTCATTAAACCAACAAAGAAATTCCTATTATAAACAATTTTATTTAAACGGAGCAAAATTATTCTAGTCTTTCAAAATGATAATGAATAATACAGTCAAACTATCTAAGATCTCAACTCTTGATTAAAAGAACTTTCGATAATAGTTTAAGATAACAAGATTATATATTATATAGAAGGGTTAGGAATATATAATCGATTATAATATAAACATATATAAAGCATACTATAGAAATACGGATCAGTTTGATAATATAATCCTATAAATAAAAAAAAGTCAGATTAATATAAAGCTTTTTGTGATTCAATATATTAATAAGATTAATAATAAACTTATTAAAGATATCTCTGAATTCAATAGCAAATAGATAAAACTTGTTCAAAAGTATTAGTAAGTAATAGCAGGAGAATTATAAAACAAATTTACTTAACTTACAATATAGAAACTCAAGGATAATACTACTATTAAAAAAGGATGAATAGAGATCCGCATAATACAGAAAGAGATTATCAAAACTGAATTCAAGTAAAAGAATTTTCTAATAGAAGATACAATTCTCAGTTTCTTTATTCAAAAACTTCCAGATCACTTTAATATGATTATTAAAGTCATTGATACTCAAAATCTCGATTTTGAGGAGAAGTTTAATAAAATCCAAGCTATAAATGAATCTACAGTATTGAAGAAAGCTGTTAACAAAATAATGGATATAAATAGAGATACGAATATAGTTATAATTACTATTCAAAATAATAGATGGTATAATGATTGCTTTCGTTATTAAAGCTATAATCAAAATTAACATTTTCATAACTTTAGTAGATCCAAAGATTATTTCCTCTATAACAAAACTAATTATATTACTCGAGAATGCTTATATAAAACAGCTATTCAAATATACATCAAAAATAATTCAATCAAATAGTTATTCTAATTAATACCAAAGGATAATACATCCTTGAACTAGTATAATCGCAAGTATTTATTAGACCCAACTTTATTCAAATCTATAAAAAATCGAGGTTTTATTATTACAGATATTTCCGATAAAGATAAACTATATAACTACCCGAGTAAGTTTATATACATTTCATTCTATAATTACACTAGAAAATGAATCGCAGATATTAACTACTTATTGTATATAACTAATTAATTTCATCTTCTATCTAACATAAAATAGCTCTCGAAATCTCGTAAGATAAAAATTGGAGGGGGAGAATTGATTGCAAAGGAATATAGAATAGTAGTTATCAAATGGAACAAAACAGAGTATAGATTGAAAGCTCTCTATATACCAGGATTAAACGCAAGCCTATTATCTACGAGATCCTTTTGCGAGTACTTTAATACAAAAGGAGCATTTAATAATAGGAGAATGTATTTCCATAAAAAAGGAAAAATCATACTATCTATAGACAATTTCTATAGCATTTATATGATTCCTAATAATCTTTTAAATGATAACCCAGAAATTGTCTTCCCAGCTATTGAAAAAAAAGTTCCTATAGAAGTTGAAGATATTGTATACAACGAAAGCAAGACAAACCAAATGGAAGTTCAGAGGAGAAATCGATTGAAACGCTATTAGCTGTGGTATCGAAGGTTTGGACATATGGGATACAGAGTTCTGAGCAAACTACACCTAGTAATAATACTCGAAAAGGATATCAAGTTGTCAACAGATCTAGAATCATGTAAAGTTTATATAGTTATTAAGATAAAGAAGCATTATAGTAATATCTTATCAAAGTATAAGAAGAGACCATTAGCTTTTATCTCCCTTGATATCACAGATCCATTTCTAGCATCCCTTCGAAAAAAACGATATTTTGCAGAAATCATTAATAACTGGATACAAAAGATCTGGGTGATCTGTTTGGAAAAGAAAAGTAATATTATATCTGAGTTCGAGAAGTGGAGAGTTGTAATAGAAAGGGAAAATGGTTTCCTAATAGGAGCTATAAGAATTGATAATATATTAGAGATCGAAAAGATATTATAGAAATGGTAAGATAAATTAGGAGTACAGAGGTAATCAATTTATATATATATATTGAATTAAAACGGAACTATAAAATGAGTAATCTAGACAATCCAAACAAATGTGTATGTGATGTTGAAGGACTCTATAATGCCTATAGAATTTTGGGATTACGTAGTGGAATCAGATGTGTATACTCGAAATAGAACCTGTACTAGACCCTGGGTTGATGATTTCGAAGTTAAGCAAAGATGTAGTAAGATCCCAGGTGATTAATAGTATAATATTAGTATACCAGCAAAGAAAAAGCGAATATCACCTTATAAAGCATGGATAGGAAACATACTATTGATCGACTATATCAAAGCATAGAGATCCAAATGCTATTCTTATATCGATCCATTTTCGCACTCAAACGGAATACGACGAGATAAGCTAATTAACCGAGCTCGAATCAGAGTGTTTGTAGGATATAATGAGTATATAATAAAACAGTTATAGATATACATATTAGATAGATATATAGTTATTAAGATTAATAACTGTATATTCTTCGAAGGTTTATTAGAAGGAAAAATCGATTTAAGATTACGAAACGCAATATCAAATAAGGATTTTATAGAAGGTCAAGGAATAGAAAATGTATTATCAGATCGATGTCCTATTGGATGATCTAGAAAAGAAGCAACAGCTGAAGCAAATACAGAAAGTGGAATTGAGATTAGCTATGAGATCCCTAGTAATGAGAATATCAATACCCCTAAAGCTATATACGAAGCTGATATTAACATTCAGATAGTAAAAGAGAAATAAAGTATTGAGATCCCTAATTATAAAGAAACTCAATCACTCTTATTATTATAAGTAGTTATTCCCTTTATAACAAAACTAGAAACTGGGTAAAACAAAATGGATATTGATTCCCCAACGGAACTAATGATATAGAAAAGAACTTGAGAGCGCGAGGATATAGTAGATTTTCGAGAAGCAAAGAGATTATATATACTCCTAGTTATTATTATTAAATTGAAATCTGAAAAGAACTTTTCTAAGGAATATATAAGCGAATATACCTTTATCTCTGAGATGATTATTATAAGTGCTATAGTTAAAGATATTCTAATTTCAAAGATTTATAAAGAAGCGATTTATAATCCTGTTTATAGAGAATAATAGCAAGAGATAATCGATTGAGAAATCAGTGAATTGGAGAAAAACAATATATGGAAATAGATATTTGATAATAATATTACTAATCTAGTTAGTACGAAATAGGTGTTCACTATCAAGCTGAATCTCGATGGCTTATTGGATCGGTTCAAGGCTCGATTAGTCGCTAGAGGTTTCATATAAAAATATGGTATCAATTATTTTAATACATTCGCTCCTACAATTCAATTAGTAATAATAAGATTATTTCTATCAATAGTAATATTGTAGGACTTAGAGGCATATTATTTCGATATTAAGAATATATTTATGAAAGTAAAACTGAAAGAGAAAATATTCCTCTCTATATTAAAAGAGGTTTGAGTGAAACCTGGTTATGTTCTCAAGGTTTTATGTAGTCTATATGATCTGAAGCAGGCAGCCCGGGATCGGAACGAACTAATTAAAAAGTATATATTATAATAAGGGTTTTCTCAGAGTCTTACTAATTTATATTTATTTATTCACTCCAAACGAGGTATTATGGTTTTATTTTATATAGATAATCTTCCTATTGCAATACAAAACCTGAATGAAATTACTTAGTTTAGTAACCAATTTATTTCTGTATTCAATATTAAGAATCTAAGAGAGATAAAAAACTCAAAGCTTTTTAGTATAAGAATAACTAGAGATAGAAAAAATCGATCATTTTATATAAACCAAGAGCAATATCTCGAGAAAGTCCTAAGTAGACATGGTTTCATAAAAGAGTCATTCAAACCAATTTCCACTTCAATTGAAGGCTACGATACTCTTCGCCCTACAAAAGACGATAATGAACAAACCGATCCTAATAAGTATAGTCGTATAATCGGAGAGCTAATGTATACAATAGTATACTCAAGACTAGATATAGCTTTTAGTCTTAGCAAGCTTAGTTAATATATAAAAGATTTAGTACAATTTTATATGAATCAATTATAAAGAGTTATAAAATATTTATATATAATAATCAGCTACAAGCTGCGCTTTAAACTAAGGGGAGTTAGAAACCTTATTCTATACTTTGATACAGATTACACAAACAACATTATAGATAGGAAAAGCACATCAGGAGTAATTGTATTATTGAAAGGAGGATTAATATTCTAGATAAATAGAAAACAGAATTCAGTATCAACATCAACTATAGAATCAGAATACATAGCCCAATTTATTATAGTGAAACAAGGTTAATAGCTTACACAAATACTTAGAGATATGAGATATAGATATCTTGTTGTTGAAAATAGATTAATAGTTGATATAAAAGAGGATAATCAAGGAGCAATAGTATTAATCAAAAACCCATAGTTTATTAATAAATCAAAATATATTAATATAATATATCACTATATTTATAATCTCAAAGAGAAAAGCAGGATCAATATCAGCTACATCCCGATAAACACAATGGTAGCGGATGGGCTAACAAAACCGCTATCGAAAAATGCATTCAAAAGATTTATAGAAATATTAGACATAACGGAAGAAAAAAGGTAATCATAGAGATTTACAACATTAATATAACTTTGCTCAAATTAAGCAAAGTTATTTTAGTATCCTATAAGAACCCTACTATATTGAATCCAAGGGGGAGTGTTAAAAATAGTGGTTCATATAACGCCAAGATACAGGAAGAGCTAATTCTATTCAGATCTAGTGAAAACTCTTCCCATAGGAAGAGTTTTCACTACATAGAATTGAAAGCCCTTCAAGGGATATAGAGATAGAGAATATACAAGTAAATAACCTCAAAAAGGCCCTTAAAGTCAACCTTAAGCTTCCCATTATTCCCTATAGAGAGTTATAATCTTAACATAATAAAACATTTGCTCCTATAGTTCGATTGAATACTCTTCGTCTTTTTCTAGTAATCATTGTATAAGAAGATTTGAAATGCTTATATTTCGATATTAAGAATGTCTTCACTAAATCGCATTTGAAAGAGGAAATCTATCTAGTCCCTTCTTAAGGAGTATAAGTAAAACAAGAGTATATTCTTTATGTACTCCGCAGTCTTTATAGCTTGAAACAGGCTGGTAGAGATTAGAGTTTATTATTAAAAAAGTATCTACTAAGAACCGGATTTATACAAAATCAGATCGATTCTTGTTTATATATTAATCACTAAATGAATCTAATATTATTAGTATATGTAAATGATATCATTATAGTTGTAGCGTAGAAATAAGATATTGAATGGTTTTATCAAAAACTCTCTGCTCGTTTTAATATTAAGAATCTGGGGGAGATTAGTAAGATCTTAGGAGTTCGTATTATTCAAAATAGAAAAGAAAGAACTCTAATAATAAATCAAGAAAAGTATTTAGATGCTATGCTTATATGATTCGGAATTCCCTACGGTTAATAGACACTAAGAAAGATATCAATATCTGATTATAGTCAACTACAACCTATACACCCAGATAACGAATTGGTAGATATTTACAAGTACTAGTAAGCGATCGATAGTACAATTTATTCTATAGTTTATATAAGACTAAATATTGCTTTCAGTCTTGAAAGATTAGTACAGGCTATATTCAATCCAGTAAAGCATTATAATATTGTACTCAAGAACCTTATGAGATATTTGAGATCAATTATTAAACAGAAGCTATGCTTCAGGCCTGGGGGAGTCCAGCCGATTATATACAAAGATTACAACCTCCTATAGGATACTATTAAAGTCTATACAGATGTAGATTGAGCATCCGATAAAGCTAATCGAAAAAGCATTTCGAGAGGTGTAGTAATGTTCTACGGTGGACTAATCTCATGGGCAAATAAGAAGCAAACGTCTATAGCGACATCAAGTACAAAAGCAGAGTACATTTCGACAGCTATGTTTGCAAAGCAAGGTCAATGATTAGCTCAACTACTAAAAGACTTGAAACGCTCGAAGTATATTGATAATAAAGAGGTAGTCTAGATACTAGGTGATAATCAAGGAGTATTAGCCCTAACTAAGAACCCTTACCTATATAAGCGATCGAAGCATATTGATATATACTATTATTTTATCAGGGATCTAATTGAGAAACAATTAGCTAATATTAGCTATATCAATACTAAAGATATGATTGCAAATGAACTAACAAAGCTATACACTAGAGTAATATTCGAAAGGTTCAAGGATATACTAGGTCTTGTAATAGAATAAGGTTTAACTATAGAAGCTAGGAGAGAGTAATCTCTCTAAGAGAGTATTAGAAATATACAATATGTATCATATGTCATATTACATGTAATATAGCACATGTATACATATATATATCTTCCACTTTATAGTCTAGATCCTAAGTCTTATAAGTCAATCTACATAGTCAATAATACATACAACCACTATTCTACCACTCTTATTTTAACAGACAATACAAAAATATATCAATACTTCTGAAGATACTCAGCGCTAGATATTAATTGATTGTAATACAGGAACTTAATATAAATGGTATATATATATCTTTATTCAACTAATTTTTCTATTAATCTAATTAATAGAGTAATGAAAGGCAACGATTGGAAAAGTATCGCTACATCTCTAGACTAGGGAGATTATAATGAGTAATTTGCTGTTGTGAATGATAATAATAGCGTATGAGAGAATATTGAATATAAAAAAGAGTATAATGGAGTATATAAGACTTTATGAAAAGATAATAAAACTTTCAATCAAGAATATGATCGGAGAGAAAAGAATAATAAGGAATTTGAAGAAAGAGAAGCACTTTTGACTTACAATGCTAAAAATTCTTTAGAGATAAGTAATATTATATAATTAGTGAAAAGATTAATAGAAACTAATCTTCATTAGAAATACAAGTATTTGCTACTTCGATGCTAACAAAAAACTTAGAGAAGTACTAAAAAGATATTATTCAAAAAATCCAGAAAATCGGAGGATATTGTAGAGGCCTTTTCTATCTTTAGTCGATGAGAAATCCAAAAAGGATTAAGATAAGAATTATTCCTTGTATTACTCTTTATATAAATTGATTAATTTAGTTAGACACTCTTCTCTTTATTATCAGTTATAGAAGAAACGAGACAAGTTGATAAAAAATATATACAAATTTTAGTTATAAGTTTATATTCCTACTTTTAAACCCTGTTTCAAAAATCTAATTAGTTTAGCTTATCTAATAAACTTTGTAATTTAAGAAAGAAACATAAGAAAGCTATAGAGTATAATATATTATTTCTATTAATCTTTCTACTAATCTTTCAATTAATCTTTCAATTAATCTATTAATTCTTATTAGAAAAACTATTAAGATTATAACTCTCTATAGGGAATGGTGGGAAGCTTAGGGTTGACTTTGAGGGCCTTTTTGAGATTATTTACTCGTATGTTCTCTATCTCTATATATCTTGAAGGGCTTCCAATTTCATGTAGTGAAAACTCTTCCTGTGGGGAGAGTTTCCACTAGACTCAAATAGGATTAGCTCTCCCTGTATCTTGGCGCCACGTGAACCACTATCTTCAATACTCCCCCTTGGATTCAATGTAGTAGGATTCTTATAGGATACTAAAATAACTTTGCTCAAATTGAGTAAAGTTATACTAATATTATAAATCTCTATGGTTATCTCTTTTTTTCTATTATGCTTAACATTTCTATAAACCTTTTGAATATATCTTTCGATAGTAGTTTTGTTAGTCTATTCGCTATCATTGTATTTATCGGAATATAGCTGATATTAATTCTATCTTTCTCTTTGAAATCGCAAATATAGTAATATATTATATTAATATATTTTGACCTATCAATAAATTATAGATTCTTGATTAATATTATTACTCCTTAATTATTCTCTTTTATATCAATTATTAATCCATTTTCAGTAATAAGATATCTATATCCTATATCTCTAAGTATCTATACAAGCTATTGACCTTGTTTCACTGTGATGAACTAAATTATATATTCTAATTCTATAGTTAATGTTGATACCGAATTCTGTTTTCTATTCATTCAGAATATTAGTCCTCCTTCTAGTAATACGACTACTCCTGATATGCTTTTCCTGTTTATAATATTGCTTGTATAGTCTATATCAGAATATAGAATAAGGTTTCTAACTCCCCCTAATCCAAAGCACAGCTTGTAGCTAATTATTGTATATAAATATCTTATAACTCTTTGTAATTGATTTATATAAAATTATGCTGAATCTTTTATATATTGATTAAGCTTGTTAAGATTAAAAGCTATATCCGATTTTGAGTATACCATTATATACATTAGCTCTCCGATTATACAACTATACTTGTTAGGATCGGTTCGTTTATCGTCGTCTTTCGTAGGGCGAAGGGCATCATAGCCTTCAATTAGAGTGGAAATTAGTTTAGACAACTCTTTTGTGAAATCATATCTACTTAGAACTTTCTCGAGATATTGCTTTTGGTTTATATAAAGTAATCGATTCTTTCTATCTCTAGTTATTCTCATACCAAGAAGCTTTGAGTTTTTTATCTCCCCCAGATTCTTGGTGTTGAATATAGAGATAAGTTGGTTATTAAATCAAGTAATTTCATTTAGGTTTTGTATTATAATAGAAAGATCATTTATATAGAATAAAACCATAATACCCCATTCGGAGTGGGTAAATAAATATAAATCAGCAAGACTCTAAGAAAATCCTTATTGTAATATATACTTTTTAATTAGTTCGTTTCAATCCCGGGCTACCTGCTTCAGACCATATAGGCTACATAAAACCTCGAAAATATAACCGGGTTTCACTCGGATCTCTTTTAGTGCGGAGAGGAATATTTTCTCTTTCAGTTTCGCTTTTGTGAATGTATTCTTAATATCAAAATAATATGCCTCTAGGTTCTATAATACTACTATTAATAGAAATGATCTTATTATTGCTGATTGAATTATAGGGGCGAATGTATTGAAATAATCGATGCCATATTTTTGTGTGAAACCTCTAGCGACCAATCGAGCCTTGAACCGATCCAACGAGCCATCGAGATTCAGCTTGATAATAAACACTCATTTTGTATTGACTAGATTAGTAATATTATTATCGAATATCTATTTCCATATATTGTTTTTCTCTAATTCACTGATTTCTCGATCGATTACCTTTTGCCATTGTTTTCTATAAACAGAATCGTGAATCACTTCTTCATAGATCTTTGGGATTAAAATATCTTTAGCTATAGCACTTATAATAATTATCTCAGAGATAAAAGCATATTCACTTATGTGTTCCTTGGAGAAGTTCTTTTCAGATTCCAATTCAGCGATAATAGCTAGGAGTATACACAATCTCTTTGCTTTTCGAAAGTCTGCTGTGTTCTCGCGCTCTCGAGTTCTTTTCCGTGTCATTGATCCTATTGGGGAATCAATATCCATTTTGTCTTATTCAGTTTCTGGTTTTGTTATAAGGGGAATAACTATTTGTAATAATAAGAGTGATTGAGTTTCTTTATAGTTAGGAATATCAATACTTTATTCCCCTTTTGCTGCTTAAGTATTAATATCAGCTTTATATATAGCTCTAAGAGTATTAATACTCTTATTGCTAGGGATTTTATAGCTGATCTCAATCCCACTTTCTACACTCGCTTCAGCTATTACTTCTTTTCTAGGTCGTTCAATAGGACATCGATTTGGTAGTATATTCTCTATTCTTTGATCTTCTACAAAATCCCTATTTGATATTATACTTTGTAATCTTAAGTCAATCTTTTCTCCTAGTAAACCTTCAAAGAATATACAATTATTAGTCTTAATGACTATATATCTATTTGATATGTATATCTATAACTATTTTGTTGTATACTCATTATATTCTATAAATACTCTGATTCGAGCTCGGTTAGTTAGCTTATCTTATTATATTCCGTTTGAATATAAAGATGAATCGATATAAGAATAGTATTTAGATTCCTATGCCTTGATATGATTAATCAATAGTATATTTCCTGTTTATACTTTATAAGGTGATATTCGCTTTTTCTTTACTAGTATATTAATATTATGCTATTGGTTACCTAGGATCTCACTACGTTTTTGCTTGACTTCGAAATCGTTAACCCAGGGTTCAGTATAGGTCCTGTTTCGAATGTATACATTTGATTCTATTATGTAATCTCAAAATTCTATAAGCATCATAGAGTCCTTTAACATCATGTGCATATTCATTTAAGTTGTCTGGATTGCTTGTTCTATAATTCCGTTTTAATTTAATGTGTATATATAAGTCGATTGCCTTTGTACTCCTAATTTATCTTATTACTTCTATAATATCTTTTTGATTTCTAATATATTATTAGTTTTTATAATTCCTATTAGGAAACTACTTTCCCTTTCCACTACAATTCTCCACTTTTCGAGCTCAGATATAATATCACTTTTCTTTTTCAAACAGATCACCCAGATCTTCCATATTCAGCTATCAATGATTTCTGCGAAATATCATTTTTTTTGAAGGGACACTGAGAATAGACTTATGATATCAAGGGAGATAAAAGCTAATGATTTCTTTTTATACTCTAATAAGATATTACTGTAATGCTTCTTCATCTTAATAGCTATACAAACTTTATATAGTTTTAGGTCTATTAACAACTTGATATTCTTTTCGAATATTATTACCAAATATAATTTGCTTAAAACTCTGTATCCCATATGTTCAAACCTTTGATACCATAGCCAATAGCATTTCAATCGATTTCTCCTCTGAACTTTCATTTAGTTTATCTTACTTTCGTTATACACAATATCTTCAACTTCTACGGGAACTTCTTTTTCAATAGCTGGGAAGGCAATTTCTGGGTTATTATTTGAAAGATTATTAGAGATCACATAAATGCCATAGAAATTGTCTACAGATAGTATGATTTTTTCTTCTTTATGGAAATATATTCTCCTATTATTAAATACTCCTTTTGTATTAAAGTATTCGCAAAAGGATCTCGTAGATAATAGGCTTGCATTTAATCCTAGTATATAAAGAGCTTTCAATCTATACTCTGTTTTATTCCATTTGATGACTACTATCCTGTATTCCTTTGTAATCAGTTCTCCCCCTTCAACTTTTATCTTGTAAGGTTTCGAGAGCTATTTTATGCTAGATAAAAGATGGAATTAATTAGTTATATATAATGAGCAGTCAATATCCGCGATCCATTTTCTAATATAATCATAGAATAAAATATATACAAATTCACCTGAGTAGTTATATAATTCATTTTTATCAGAAACATCTATAGCAATAAAACCTCGATCTTTTATAGATCTAAATGAAGTTAGGTCTAATGAATACTCGCGATTACATTAGTTTGAGAATGTATCGTCCTTTAATATTGATTGGGATAATTATTTGATTGAATTGTTTTTGATATATGTTTAGATAGCTGTTTTATATAGGCATTCTCAAATAATATAATTAGCTTTGTTATAGAGGAAACAATCTTTAGATCTACTAGAGCTACAAAAACACTGGTTTTAATTATGACTTCAATAGCGAAAGCGATTATTATATCGTTTATTATCTTGAGTAGTAATTATAGCTATATTCATATCTCTATTTGTGTCTACTATTTTGTTGGTAGCTTTCTTTAATGCTACAGATTCATCTATAGCTTGGATCTTATCGAACTTCTCCTCAAAATCGAGATTTTGAGTATTAATAGCTTCAATAGTTATATTAAAGCAATCTGGAAGTTCTTAAATAAAGAAGCTAAGAGTTGTATCTTCTATTAGAAGATCCTTTTACTTAGATTCAGCTTCGATAATCTCTTTCCGTATCGCACGGATCTCTATTCATCCTTTTTCAATAGTAGTACTATCCTTAAGCTTCCATATTGTAAGCCGAATAAACTTGTTTCGCAATTCTCCTGTTATTATTCACTAATACTTTTGAACAAGCTTTGCCCACTTACTATTGAATTCAGGGATATCTTCAATAAGTTCGTTGTCAATCTCGTTGATATATTGAATTACAAAAAGCTCTACACCAGTCTGGCTCTTTTTCATTCATAGGATCATATTATCAAACTGATCCATATCTCTATAATACGCTTTACATATATTTATATCATGATCGATTATATATTCCTAACCCTTTTATATAATATATAACCTTACTATCTTAAACCATTATCGAAAGTTCTTTCGATCGAGAATTGGGATCTTGAACAGCTTAACTGCGTCATCCATTATCATTTTGAAAGACTAGAATAACTTTGCCCTGTTTAAACAAAGTTGTCTACAACAGGAATTTCTTTATCGGTTTAGCGAAAACAGATTTGTTTTAAGCTTTTGCTATATATTTAATATGTTATAAGGAGCCTCTACTACAACTCTTTTCTGTTTAACCTCTATCATCTCGTTAGCACTATGTAGACCTCTGTCTCCTCGCTTTTATATAAGCCTCTGTCTTTCCGTTGTATATAGGCCTCTGCCTTTGTATTGTTAACCTTTTTGACCAACAAATCTAACCCAGGGCAAACCCGGGCTCATAACCTATTAAGATTATAACTCTCTACAGGGAATGATGGAAAGCTTAGGGTTGACTTTGAGGGCCTTTTTTTTGAGGTTATTTACTCGTATATTCTCTATCTCTATATACCTTAAAGGGCTTTCAATTCCATATAGTGAAAACTCTTCCCGTGGGGAGAGTTTCCACTAGACCCGAATAGGATTAGCTCTCCCTATATCTTGACGCCACGTGAACTACTATCTTCAACATATTCTATAAATACTCTGATTCGAGCTTGGTTAGTTAGCTTGTCTCGTTATATTTCGTTTGAGTACGAAAATGGATTAATATAAGAATAGTATTTGAATCCCTATATCTTAATATAATTAATCGATGATATATTTCCTATTTATATTTTGTGAGGTGATATTCGCTTTTTCTTTGCTAGTATATTAATATTATATTATTAGTCATTTAGGATCTCACTACATCTTTGCTTGACTTTGAAATTGTTAACCCAGGGTTCAGTATAGATCCTGTTTCGAGTATATATATCTGATTCCGCTGCATAATCCCAAAATTCTATAAGTATTATAAAATCCTTCAATATTACATATATATTCATTTGAATTATCTGAATTACTTATTCTACAATTCCGTTTTAATTCAATGTGTATATACAAGTCGATTGCCTTTATACTCCTAATTTATCTTACCACTCCTATAATATCTTTTCGATCTCTAATATATTATTAGTTCTTATAGCTTTTATTAGGAAATTATTTTCCTTTTCTATTACAACTCTCTACTTCTCGAGCTCAGATATAATATCACTTTTCTTTTCCAAACAGATCACTCAGATCTTCTATATTCAGCTATCAATGATTTCTGCGAAATATCGTTTTTTTCGAAGGGATACTAAAAATGAGTTTATAATATCAAGGAAAATAAAAACTAATAATCTCTTTTTATACTTTAATAAAATGTTATTGTAATACTTCTTTATCTTAGTAACTATACAAACTTCATATGGTTCTAGGTCTATTAACAACTTGATATTCTTTTCGAGTGTTATTACTAGGTGTAGTTTGCTTAGAACTCTATATCCCATATATTCAAACCTTCAATGCCACAGCCAATAGCGTTTCAATCGATTTCTCCTCTAAACTTCCATTTGGTTTATCTTGCTTTCGTTGTATATAATATCTTCAACTTCTGTAGGAACTTCTTCTTCAATAGCTGGGAAGACAATTTCTGGGTTATCATTTGAAAGATTATTAGGGATCATATAAATGTCATAGAAATTGTCTACAGATAGTATGATTTTTCCTTCTTTATGGAAATACATTCTTCTATCATTAAATACTCCTTTTGTATTAAAGTATTCGCAAAAGAATCTTGTAGATAATAGACTTGCGTTTAATCCTGGTATATAAAAAGCTTTCAATCTATATTCTATTTTGTTCCATTTGATAACTATTATTCTGTATTCCTTTGTAATCAGTTCTCCCCCTTCAACTTTTATCTTACGAGGTTTTGAGAGCTATTTTATACTAGATAAAAGATGGAATTGATTAGTTATATGCGATGAATAGCTAATATCCGCGATCCATTTTCTAATGCGATTATAGAATGAAATGTATACAAACTCACCCGGGTAGTTATATAATTCATCTTTATTAGAAACATTTGCGGCAACAAAACCTCGATCTCTTATAGGTCTGAATAGAGTTAGGTCTGATGAATGCTTGTAATTGCACTAGTTCAAGAATGTATTATTCTTTGGTGTTAATCGGAATGACTACTTGATTGGATTGTTTTTGATGTATACTTGAATAACTGTTTTATATGAGTATTCTTGAGTAATGTGATTAGCTTCGTTATAAAGGAAACAATCTTTGAATCTGCTGGAATTATAAGAATACTGGTTTTAATTATGGCTTTAATGACGAAAGCGATTATTATACTGTTTATTATCTTGAGTAGCAATTATAGCTATACTCATATCTCCATTTGTGTTCATTATTTTATTAGTAGCTTTCTTTAATACTACAGATTTATTTATAGTTTGAATCTTATCAAACTTCTTCTCAAAATTGAGATTTTAAGTATCAATAGCTTCAATGATCATATTGAAGTAATCTAGAAGTTCTTGAATAAAGAAGTCAAAAGTTGTATCTTCTGTCAGAAGATCCTTTTGCTTAGGTTTGGCTTCAATAATCTCTTTCTATATTACACGGATCTCTATTTATTCTTCTTTAGCAATAATACTATTCTTAAGCTTCCATATTATAAGCCGAATAAACTTGTTTCGTAATTCTCCTGCTGTTATTTACTAATACTTTTGAATAAGTTTTGCTTATTTGCTATTGAATTCGAGGATATCTTTAATAAGTTTGTTATCAATCTTATTAATATATTGAATCACAAAAAGCTTTATACTAATCTGGCTCTTTTTCATTCATAGGATTATATTATCAAGCTGATCTGTATCTCTATAATATGCTTTATATATATTTATATTATAATCAATCATATATTCCCAATCCTTTTATATAATATATAATCTTACTATCTTAAATCATTATCGAAAGTTCTTTCGATCAAGAGTTGAAATCTTGAACAGCTTGACTACATCATCCATTATCATTTTAAAAGACTAGAATAATTTTGTCCCGTTTGAACAAAGTTATTTGCAATAGGAATTTCTTTATTAATTTAACAAAAGCAGATTTGTTTTAAGCTTTCGTTATATATTTAATATATTATAAGAAGCCTCTACTACAACTCTTTTCTGTTTGGCCTCTACCATCTCGTTAGCGCTATATAGACCTCTGTCTCCTCGCTTTTATATAGGCCTCTACCTTTCCGTTATATATAGGCTTTTGCCTTTATATTATTAACCTTTTTAATCAACAAATCTAATTCAAAGCAAACTCAGGCTTATAACCTATTAAGATTATAACTCTCTATAGAAAATGATAGGAAGCTTAGAATTAACTTTGAGGGCTTTTTTGAGGTTATTCACTTGTATATTCTCTATCTCTATATACCTTGAAGGGCTTCCAATTCCATGTAGTGAAAACTCTTCCTGTAGAGAGAGTTTCCACTAAACCCGAATAGGATTAGCTCTCCCTGTATCTTGGTGCCACATGAACCACTATCTTCAACACTCCCCCTTGGATTCAATGTAATAGGATTCTTATAGGATGCTGAGATAACTTTACCCAAATTGAGCAAAATTATACTAGTATTATAAATCTCTATGATTATCTTTTTTCTTTCATTATATCTAACATTTCTACAAACCTTTTGAATATATCTTTCAATAGTAGTTTTATTAACCCATCTGCTATTATTATGTTTATTAGAATATAGCTAATATTGATTCTGTTTTTCTCTTTGAGATTGCGAATATAATAATATATTATATTAATATGTTTTAATCTGTCAATAAGCTATGGGTTTTTAACTAATATTATTGCTCCTTGATTATCCCCTTTCATATCGACTATTAATCCGTTTTCAGTAATGAGATATTTGTATCCTATATCTCTAAGTATCTATATAAGCCATTAATCTTATTTCGCTGTGATGAATTGGGCTATGTATTCTGATTCTATAATCAATATTGATATCGAATTCTATTTTCTATTCATTCAGAATATTAGTCCTCCTTCTAGTAATACGATTACTCCTGATGTGCTTTTTCTATCTATAATGTTGCTTGTATAATCTGCATTAGAATATAAAACAAGGTTTTTGATTCCCTCTGGTCTAAAGTACAGCTTATAGCTAATTGTTATATATAAATATCTTATAACTCTTTATAATTGATTTATATAAAATTATACTAAATCTTTTATATATTAATTAAGTTTATTAAAACTAAAAGCTATATCCGGTCTTGAGTATATTATTGTATATATTAGCTCTCCGATTATACGACTATACTTGTTAGGATCAGTTCGTTTATCATCGTCTTTCGCAGGGCGAAAGACATTATAGTCTTTAATTGGAGTGGAAATTGGTTTGGACAACTCTTTTGTAAAACCATATCTATTTAGGACTTTCTCGAGATATTGCTCTTGGTCTATATAAAGTAATCGATTCTTTCTATCTCTAGTTATTCTTATGTCAAGAAGCTTTGAGTTTTCTATCTCCCTTAGATTCTTGATATTAAATACAGAGGTAAGTTGGTTACTAAACCAAGTGATTTCATTCAGGTTTTATATTATAATAGGAAGATCATCTATATAGAATAAAATCATAATATTCTATTCGGAATAAGTAAATAAATATAAATCAGTAAAACTCTAAGAAAACCCTTATTATAATATATACTTTTTAATTAGTTTATTCCAATCCCGGGCTGCCTGCTTCAGGCTATATAGGCTATATAAAACCTTGAAAATATGGTTGGATTTCACTCGAACCCCTTTTGATGTGGAGAGGAATATTTTCTCTTTCAGTTTCGCTTCTGTGAATACATTCTTGATATCGAAATAGTATATCTCTAGGTCCTATAATACTACTATTAATAGAAATAATCTTATTGTTACTAATTAAACTATAAGAACAAATATATTAAAATAATCGATATTATATTTTTGTATGAAACCTCTAGCAACCAATCAAGCCTTGAACCGATCCAATAAGCCATCGAGATTCAGCTTAATAGTAAACACTCATTTCATACTGACTAGATTAGTAATACCATTATCAAACATTTATTTCCATATATTGTTTTTCTTTAATTCACTGATTTCTCGATCGATTGTTTTTTGCTATTATTCTCTATAAACAGGATCGTGAATCACTTCTTTATAGATCTTTGGGATTAGAATATCTTTAGCTATAGCACTTATAATAATCATCTCAGAGATAAAGGCATATTTACTTATATGTTTTTTGGAGAAGTTTTTTTCAGATTTTAATTTAGTAATAATAGCTAGGAGTATATATAATCTCTTTGTTTCTCGAAAGTCTACTATATTCTTATGTTCTCAAATTCTTTTCCGTATTATTAATTCTATTAAAGAATCAATATCCATTTTGTCTTATCTAGTTTCTGGTTTTGTTATAGGAGGAATAACTACTCGTAATAATAAGAGTAATTGAATTTCTTTATAATTAGGAATCTCAATGTTTTGTTTCCCTTTTACTATTTGAGTGTTGATATCAGCTTTATATATAGCTTTAAGGATATTGATATTCTTATTACTAGAAATCTTATAGCTAATCTCAATTCCACTTTCTATGCTTGCTTCAGCTATTGCTTCTTTTCTAGATTGTTCAATAGAACGTCAATCTAATAATACATTCTCTGTTCTTTAACCTTCTACAAAATCCCCATTTGATATTATGTTTTGTAATCTTAAGTTGATCTTTTCTTTTAATAAACCTTTGAAGAATATACAGTTACTAGTCTTAATGACTGTATATCTATCTAATACATATATCTATAACTATTTTATTATATACTCGTTATATCCTATAAATACTCTGATTCGAGCTTGATTAGTTAGCTTGTCTTATTGTATTCCGTTTGAGTATAAAGATAAATCGATATAAGAATAATATTTGAATCCTTATACCTTGATATAATCGATTGATGGTATATTTCCTATTTATATTTCGTGAGATAATATTCGCTTTTTCTTTATTGACATACTAATATTATATTATTAGTCACCTGGGATCTCATTACATCTTTGCTTAACTTCGAAATTATCAACCTAAAGTTCAGTATAGATCCTATTTCGAGTATATACATCTGATTCTACTATATAATCCTAAAATTCTATAGATATTATAAAGTCCTTCAACATTACATATACATTCATTTGGATTATCTAGATTACTTGTTCTATAGTTCCATTTTGATTTGATATATATATACAAGTCGATTACCTTTATACTCCTAATTTGTCTTATTACTCCTATAATATCTTTTCGATCTCTAATACATTATCAATTCTTATAGCTTCTATTAAAAAATCACTTTTTCTTTCTACTACAATTCTCCATTTCTTGAACTCAGATATAATATCACTTTTCTTTTTCAAACAAATCACTTAGATCTTTCGTATCCAACTATCAATGATTTCTACGAAATATCGTTTTTTTCGAAGAAACACTGGGAATGGGTTTATAATATCAAGAGAGATAAAAGTTAATAATCTCTTCTTATACTCTGATAAGATATTGCTATAATGCTTCTTTATCTTAGTAGTTGTACAAACTTCATATGGTTCTAGATCTATTAGCAACTTGATATCCTTTTCGAATGTTATTACCAAATGTAATTTGCTTAGAACTCCATATCCCATATGTTCAAACCTTTAATGCCACAGCTAATAGTGTTTCAATTGATTTCTCCTCTGAACTTCTATTTAGTTTGTCTTGCTTTCGTTATATACAATATCTTCAACTTCTACAGGAACTTCTTTTTCAATAACTGAAAAGACAATTTCTGAATTATTATTTGAAAGATTATTAGGGATCACATAAATACTATGGAAATTATCTACAAATAGTATAATTTTTCCTTTTTTATAGAAATATATTCTTCTATTATTAAATACTCCTTTTATATTAAAATATTTACAAAAGAATCTCGCAGATAATAGACTTACGTTTAATCCTAGTATATAAAAAGCTTTTAATCTATATTCTGTTTTATTCCATTTGATAACTATTATCTCATATTCCTTTGTAATCAGTTCTCTCCCTTCAACTTTTATCTTATAAGGTTTCGAGAACTGTTTTATACTAAATAAAAGATAGAATTGATTAGTTATATATAATAAGCAGCTAGTATCCGCGATCCATTCTCTAATATAATTATAAAATAAAATATATACAAACTCACCCGGGTAGTTATATGGTTTATCTTCATCGGAAACATTTATAGCAACAAAACCTCGATCTCTTATAGGTCTGAATAAAGTTGAGTCTAATGAATGCTTGCGATTATACCAATTCGAGGATATATTATTCTTTGATATTGATTGAAATAACTGCTTAATTGGATTGTTTTTGATATATACTTGAATAACTGTTTTATATGAGTATTTTCGAGTAATATAATCAATTTCGTTATAGAGAAAACAATCTTTGGATTTACTAGAACTACGAGAATGCTAGTTCTGATTATGGCTTTAACGGCGAAAGCAATCATTATGCCGTCTATTATCTTGAATAGCAATCATAGCTATACTCATATCTCCATTTGTATCCACTATTTTATTAGCGGCTTTCTTCAATGCTACAGATTTATCTACAATTCGGATCTTATCGAACTTCTCCTCAAAATCGAGATTTTGAGTATCAATGACTTCGATAATCATATTGAAGCGATCTAGAAATCCTTGAATAAAGAAGCCGAGAATTGTATCTTCTATCAAAAGATTCTTTTGCTTAGGTTTGGCTTCAATAATCTCTTTCCATATTATATGGATCTCTATTCATCCTTTTTCAGTAGTAGTATTATTCTTAAGCTTCCATATTGTAAATCAAATAAACTTGTTTCGCAATTCTCCTACTATTACTCACTGATACTTTTGAATAAGCTTTGCCTACTTGCTATTGAATTCGAGGATATCTTCAATAAATTTGTTGTCAATCTCATTAATATATTGAATCACAAAAAGCTCTATATCAACCTGACTCTTTTTCATTCATAGAATCATATTATCAAACTAATCCATATCTCTATAGTACGCTTTACATATATTCATATTATAATCAATCACATATTCCCAACCCTTCTATATAATATATAATCTTATTATCTTGAATCATTATTGAAAGTTCTTTCGATTAAGAGTTGAGATCTTGAGTAGCTTGATTACATTATTCATTGTTATTTTGGAAGGCTGGAATAACTTTGCCCCATTTAAGTAAAGTTGTTTACGATAGGAATTTCTTTATCAATTTGATGAAAGCAGATTTGTTTTAAGCTTTCGCTATATATTTAATATATTATAAGGAGCCTCTACTACAACTCTTTTCTATTTAACCTTTACTGTTTCATTAGTGCTATATAAACCTCTATCTTCTTGCTTTTATATAGACCTCTGTCTTTTCGTTATATATAGACTTCTGTCTTTATATTATTAATCTTTTTAACCAACAAATCTAACCCAGGGCAAACCCGGGCTTATAACCTATTAAGATTATAACTCTCTACAAGGAATAATAGGAAGCTTAGGGTTAACTTTGAGGGCCTTTTTGAGGTTATTTATTCGTATATTCTCTATTTCTATATACCTTAAAGGGCTTCCAATTCCATGTAGTGAAAACTCTTCCCGTGGGGAGAGTTTCCACTAGACCCGAATAGGATTAGCTCTCCCTGTATCT
>PQXI01000364.1:0-25637 GCA_004786145.1 Botrytis paeoniae | reverse complement strand
ATCTATGGGATCGAAGAATATTTACTTAGATCCATAAGATCCAAGGGATCCAGACAGAACAGAGCCTCAAGGTTCTATAGAGAACGAAGGTCTATATAAGGAATAGGATTTCATTGAATATAGAGCTTCATGCTTAAGAATAATCATTAGTTTCATTACTATAGTTACAAGAATTACAACCAGTTACAACCTTATTGAATCCCTATTTGAAGTCTAGTCTAAACCATCTCGAGAGATCTCTAGACACTTCCACGTGACCCTAGAGGCAGCTCCCGTAACAAGTAATAGAATAGTAGTTGTATATATTAATAACTATATAGATTGACTTATTAGACTAAGAATCTAGACTACAAAGTGGAAGATATATATATGTATACACGTGCTATATCACACATAACATATCACGTGATACATATCGTATATTTCCAACATATAATACAATTCTTTTTTCCAAGATTTCTATGGATGTATTATACAAATTATAGAAATTTTTTTTGTATAAGATAGAAATATATTTTTGGGGGTTTGTCCAAATGATCCTTATAGGCCAGGTAGCACGGAGGTTCTTATCGACGATCACGTGGCAAAAGGATCTGACACAAATCTGACAATCGAACAAAAACCGATGTATAGAGCATCGTTAGATCTACAAATACTATACATTAGTTATCAATCCCGTGCGGCTCCAAGCATTGAACGCTACCCAGAGAAAAGGCATAGCCCCATGCGTTGCGTGATACCCAGAGTATATGGATAGATAAGTAATGTTAAACCAAATCATTCCTCACCCACCTGCAACAAGTCGGATTATACGATCAGCGCTCTAACTAAATCACAGCGAAGCATAAATCATGACAGGAGGTTGCCAGGCCTTCATAATCATGAGTGAAGAAGCTAAGAGAGTACTAAAGTTGAGTGCTGGCTTTCATTTAGCTATATAACGAAGAATGAACCTCTGATTGCCCCTATTCCCAAACGAATGTCCATTGATATTGTCTCAAGAGTTTTGCGCCTAGACTCGGAGCGAAGAAAAAGTTGAGGATGATGTTATGCCGTTTCATGAGACCTGGGAATACAGCTCATGCATTTTATGTCGGAGGTCGGAGACTTGAGAGTGCTGAAGATACGGCCTCGCGATTAGATTATAAAATTGACATACTGTTGATCTGTAGAAATTGAATAGGCAGAACAAAGGTCTTCTAGAGGAATACTATCTGGGGAGGATGACAATCTGAAAAGAACTGCATTCACTCTTGATGTCATTCCTGTTGCAAGAACAGTTATTTCTTCGCTAACGATGAGGGATTTGTAAAGATGAGGCTTTTGCACGACGAACCCGCCTCGTCTGATAAGCTTACTCACTGCCACCGATAAGACTTGGTAAAAAAACACATCGTCATTCAGATATGCAACAAAAACTTTTGTTGAAACAGTAATTTCCGTTTTGGTTAACGTACGACAAGGCGGAAAGAACAAAGGGGTGATTGGGTGGGACATAGGAAAAGTACTACATAACTCTCAGCATATAACTCTCAGCATTTCATTCTTCCAAATTCAGTAGTTGAGTCCGGTAACAAAGTTATGTTTCCAAATTATAGTAGCCATTGCATTTGGTGAAAAAGATGTTGATAATATTCAGATCTCAGTAACAAAAAGAGGCCACTCACTTGATGACTTTTGAAGTGTTCTGTTCTCAGTGAAGGACCGGCATTGGCACGTGCGTCAAGCGGTTCCGCTGCGAAAGAATTGAAAAAAGGCTGTGCTAAGGCATCTTGCAGGTCTAGACGAGACCAACTTACTGTTGATGTGTAAGCTTCATGCAGGACTCCACCATATGCTGAGGACAAAACCGGCTAGGCTGACAGACAAATGTTTGGTAGCCTCATAAACAATGGAAACGTGGTGCGTGTTGAGCATTTCAAGCCTACTAAGAATATTTTCTTCATTCTCCGTACTTTCCATTGTCCATAGACATTGCATAACAAAATAGCAAAAGGGTATCGAGAAAAAAATCCCGTGACCACAGCGCCAGAACTCCATCTAGATGCCTTCTATATTAATCAATCATCGGAATCATAATCGACCAAACCAGTTACCTTTGGTATAGACGAAGCGTCTTCAAGAATAGGGGTGGATCTCTTTCTCTTGACACCAGCTAGCAAAGTTTTGGCTATGCCTTTGGCGCCGTTTGATTGCTTGTGGACAAGGAACGGATCCATCGCAGCTCTTGTATTACCTCTGATCTCAGCCACGGCATCGTTACGTTGTTTTGCAGCCAATGCCTCAGCTTGCTTTCTTCGCGAGAGTTTTGAGACCTTGTCTGCTGCAGACGGTTGGCTGTCGATTTCAAAGAGAGGCTTCGAAATTGTCTTGTTGATATTGATTTGAGAATCTTTACCTCCAAATTCAATGAAACCCGCCCTCCTTATATCTTCCTCGTGCTCTGGCAGCAAGTCAAGGCCTAAACTCATTTTATCTTGTAGTGCAGATGCTACGCCAGCTTCTTTTTCTCGCGCCTTTCTCCCCTCTCGAAAAGCTCTTCTTAAATTTCTATTCGCTTCATGTGGATCTTCCCATTGTTCAGAAAGATCTTGCAACTCTTCCAGTCGTTTCTTACTACCTACTAGCCTTTCTTTCTCCTCGACCTTTCCCTCTAAAGATGCAAATGCATTGTTTCTTAGATTCTCCCTCTCCTCCTCAGACAGTATTTTGGTATCCCCGTCCAGGACTTTATCTTCGCCTGTATCTCGTTTCCTCGCGCCATCAGTGATCACATAGGCTGTATTCTTTGGATCCGTACGAATCTCAATCCAACCGCCGCAAGCAACATGTTTCATGCGAAAACTATAGATCGGCGTCGAGAAATAGTTGCCTACTTTCTTTTTCTCCGCATTGAATCGTACCCCTTGTCCTATTAAGGTGGGCTTCGGGCAATGCGTGCACCAGATAGGATATGGCATCTCGAATCGTACCGTCAGAATACCCTGAGAAATCTTATTCGCTCGAGCTCCCAAAGCGTGCTTTCCATGCAACTGGTTTCCACTCATTAATCCCTCCTGATCAGGAGGGACATAACGTCCCATATTGAAGCCTTGCATTTTTCGTTTGGTTGGAAGTGAACTTCGTGATGATCGAGTCTGTGTGAATAACGTCAAGATGGAATTGTCTGTCCGTTGGCGTATGCTTTCGTTGACGCGAAAATGATTCCTCCCGCCCTTTATTAAACTTGGGTGTTTAACGTACGGTGACTTTCTGTGACGTAGATTGGTAAACTTGAGATGTGGTTGTGATAAGATCGAGACGAGAAATTCCCAAGTTAGTAATTAGCATCGGCTCTTAGTAATACCGTATCACGTGCATATGTAAGATTAAGGTTATCGCCTCTCGAGATTTGAGTATCCTACTGTTTCTTGTCGCCAACACACATCCTTTGATATCATATTGCGATATCTTTGTTTAACATTGATTTCAGAAAAGCGCCGCTTAATACCTCTACTATTTTGTTCACGTACCAACGACAGGATTCATCAAACTTTTTTACACTATATACACAAGCAAAGACTCAGGTCTACCATGTCGGACGTTGCAGGATTAGAGAATGATATCAAGGAGTATAAGCTGCAGGTAGGCTCGCGAGTTACTGTTCTATTGTTATTGCATACTTGCAATGCTGACATTTTTGTAGCTAGAGACTGTCCAGTTGGGGCTACAAGCAGATCCTGATAATGTAGAGCTTCAGACACTACAGGCTGAACTCGAAGAAGTCATTTCCCTCACCGAATCCACGATCGCAGAACTAAAGCCAGCTCCAGCACCTGTAGCCCAACCAAAGAAACCCTCGGAGCCACCAATAAAAGAAAAATGGTCACGAGAAAACCACCCTGCTTTCAAGAAAGCAGTGCCTCCTCCACCCGAAGAGCCCGAAGTTGCAACGTCTTTTTCGGTCAACGATATGGTATTGGCGAAATGGCATTCAGGCGATAAAGGATTTTACCCAGCTCGAATCACATCTATAACCGGCTCTTCTACATCTCCTGTTTACATTGTCAAGTTCAAGAACTATGACACCACAGAGACTCTGCGAGCCAAGGATATTAAACCCATAGTCAACCCAAATAAGCGTAAAGCTGATGGTACACCAGTCGTAGCTTCGGTCCCTACCCCTCCATCAACATCGAATGTTATTTCGGCAGCTGCCGATATTGATCCAGAACTCGCGCAACAATCTAAGCGCGAACCAAGCAAAGTCAGTGATGGTCCCACGAGACCGGCCAAAGTCCCAAAGAAGATCAAGGCAAAGAAAGAATTAGATGACGGTAAGAAGAAGTGGCAGGACTTCGCTGCGAAAGGAAAGTTTGGAAAGGCAGGGAAGAAGGACAGTATGTTCCGTACCCCTGACGGGGTAAATGGTAGAGGTAAGAAATATTCCTTGATTCCTTTTATTCTCTCAATATCTAATACGTTATGCAGTCGGATTTACCGGATCGGGACAAAGTATGCGAAAGGATCCGACGAGAAGTCGTCATATATACCAAACCAATGGTGACGAGGAGGGTTTCGCGTAAGAGGAAGTAGGGGTGGGGAGGGGAGGGGTTACTCTCTGCAAGTATAGGTGTTCAGGCTGGATTTCCCTTTCTATTTTTCATTTTCCTTTTCTTCAGCATCATCATAGGCAATTTGATGTAGGCTGACATAGGCTTTGCGTATGAGGACTGGAATTTTGGATGCTTGTTCTTCGAATGAACCTAATTTTCTGCCAGTATTGTTACCGAATGACAATGAAACATGCTAAAGATCGCTTTTGAATAGGAAACCTGAGCATCACGGGCCTTTTGGGGGCTTTCTGTTTTCACCTGACCTTGAATCAACAGTCCAGGTACGAAAATTTCTGCACCGCACTTGATACTACGATTTCTATGGCTCTCCTTTAATTCCGTTGCCCCTACAAGTTTCCTTAGCTTCACAATGCCTATATTATTTGTTGCTCGCCACTTGACTGTTGTTATTCTGCTCTTAATAAATACTATCAGAACAAGCCAATCTTCTTTCCTACAGCTTCCGTGATTGACATAAATGCTTTTGCTCTTTCGCTTTCGGGCTCCGCTACAACGGTTGGTTTTCCCCTATCCGCATCGTCGCAAATACTCGCATGTAATGGTATATCTCCCAGAAAATCAATTCCGTGCTTTTCACAAGCATTAGTAACCCCCGAATGCGATCCGAAAATATGTGTACTATTCTGACAATGTGGACATGTGAATAACGACATATTCTGTACCATTCCCAGAATTGGAATATCGATCTTCTTGAACATGTTGATACCTTTCACTGCATCTTTAAGAGCTATGTCTTGAGGTGTCGACACAATTACCGCTCCTGAAAATGGTTAGCATCTTCAATCAACAACAAGAATGCCCATACCATCAAGTACGATTTGCTGTGTTATGGTCAATTGAGTATCTCCGGTTCCTGGTGGCAAATCGAGAACCAAAACATCCAATCCACCCCAGTCTACCTCGTGTAGAAGTTGCTGTAGTGCTTTCATGACCATCAATCCACGCCACACAACCGGTGCAGCATCACCCACTAGGTAACCCATTGACATGGATTTGACGCCATAATTCGAGAGTGGTATAAGTTGATTGTCTGCCGCCCAAATATCAGACGTGTCCCATATATCTCATTCAGACCAAAGACGCACTTGAGGATAATCTAGGCTCTCCTGATAAATTCAATAGTGTTGGTATTGAGGGACCAAAAATATCTGTATCTAGAATACCACTTCTTAGACCACGGCGAGCAAAGGCGAGTGCAAGATTGGCTATCACTCAATCAGTAGTTGTTTTCATGTAGATATCACACTGATATCGAACCAGAAAGCGTCGACTTTCCAACTCCCCCTTTCGCAGATGAAACTGCAATCACTTTCTTTACATCTTTTATCTTTCTTCGTTCGGGCAACCCACGCTGCATGCGCGGAATACTACCCGTTCGTGGTAATCCCTGGTATGCGTCAATGAAGAATCTCTCATCTAATCTCCTGTGAATAATGTTCTTTTACATACCAATGGATTCTCATGCTGTAAGCTCCGTAGGGTAGAAAATAATCGTTGTTTCATTTTATTGCGATGTTTAATTGAAGCTTCAATGACAATGCGACGAGAGCTTAACTTTTGAGCGGATATGCACCCGCTAGCGCGCCAAGAGTTCGTGGGGCGGAAGCTCCAAAATAATTTTTTGGATTGAAGTTCTGCGGAAAAACAAAACTTCTCAAAGTTTGAGGTAAAAACAAACAATATGGCGAAATCAAAGAATTTGGCAAAACAAATCAAGGGATTGGAAGATCCTATTCCTAAGGGTAAGTTTGTATTCTTGGGCAATTACCACAGAAAATTTTATTGACTTGGGCTTCTTTTCGCAGATTTCGATCCAGAAGATGATAAGCCGGCGCAAGAGAGCGATTCGGAAAGTGGTGATGAGAGTGATGATGGATTGGCGGGGACAGAACATTATGTTCAAGTTGGGTAAGGAGTCTCTGTTTTATCTTCTTACAATGAAGCTTTGCTAATCAAAGATTACAGAAAGAGCAAGCTTCGAAAGCCAGAAGAAGTCGCACTTGGCCCTCAGTATGCCGGATCTCGAGTCACTCGCGAACAATTGATGAATGGCGATGATGAAGATGAATCCAATTCTGTATATGAAAGCGCTGATGAAGAAGCAAAATTCGAGGGAATGGAGTTCAACGGGGAATTTGACGATATGGAGGTCGATAGTGATGAGGCTTTGGCAGAGAGCGATGAAGAAAAGTTCAAGGATTTCGTCTTCCGAGGAAGTGGAAAGCCGAAGAAGCCTGTTGATGCGAAGAAACCATCGGATGTCAATGGCGTGAAGAAAAGACCTACTGCTGCCGATTTCATGTCGGACAGTGGTGAGGAGGAGGGCGTGAGATTATCTGAAGACGATGATGACGAGGTCGATCTTGAGGATGAAGAGGGAGATGAAACTGATGAAGATGTTTTGGATGTTGATGCACAACACGCCGAGGCCATGGAAGAAGATGATGATTCGGAAAATCCTAACCAGAGTGATGAGGAGGAGGCTGGTAGTGATGAAGAGAGTGAAGAAGAAGCATCCGGCGACGACGAAAACGATGAAGACGAGCAAGCAAGACGTGCTGAACTGCGAAAGATTATGGGAGAAGAACAGAAAACAGTCGTCGCAACAATCTCTCAAGCAGCAAAAGCAGATGCAGAGAAGGGTAATGCTGTGAAGCAACAACGCAAAGCATTCGATTCACTTCTCAATGTTCGCATTCGCCTTCAAAAGGCTCTAGTATCTACCAACTCGCTAGCTGCAGCCGAAGATAAGGATCAGGAGGATAGCGATGAGAATCCTTTCCAAGCCGCAGAAGAAGCTGCTATTAAGTTGTGGAACACAATCGATGGGCTTCGACACGATCTTTCAAAGGCGGCCAGTACTTCCAAAACAGGACAGAAACGGAAGCGCGACATTGATTCCGCCACCTCCTCTTCTGCCATTTGGGAGCGAATGCAGGCTTCTGAGATTGCAAATATCGACAATCGACAGACTGTCCTTGAAAAGTGGTCTAGCAAAGTCCGCGCTACAACAGCCCTCCCTATCTCTCGCAAACTCAACCCCAATGCACCCCAACAATCCATCACTTCTCTTCTGCAAGACACACTCTCTAGTTCTGAACATCTCATTTCCCGCACCAAGGTCCCTCGCTCTTGCGCTCCTGTTCAGAAACAAATGAAGCTTACCGCCGATCCAAACATTTACGACGATGCCGATTTCTACCAGCTGCTTCTCAAAGAATTGCTTGATCAACGAATGGTTGATTCTTCCACTGCAGCTACTGGTGAAGCTGGTAAACCAATGCAATGGACTGCAGTGAAAGAAGCAAAGACAAGAAAGAATGTTGATACCAAGGCTAGCAAGGGTAGAAAAATGAAATTCACAGTTCACGAGAAGTTGCAAAATTTCATGGCGCCGGAGGATAGAAATATGTGGGAGGAAAGCGCGAGGGATAGATTTTTCGCAACTTTGTTGGGTAGGAAATTAGATTTGGGTGAGGGCGGTGATGAGGAGGACGTTAGTGATGATGAAGTGAACAACGAAGAGGCGGGTTTGATGTTGTTCAGATCTTGAGGTTAGGTTTTTTAAGCAAGAATGGTGTAAAACATACAGGTATAATAAAAGTTTGATGATAGATGTATGGACATATAGCATAGCATAGCATAGGAACTTACTTGGAAATTATATAATACCAAAAAGAGTGAACATTTTGCATGAGTGTTTTTCTAACCATCTGGCTTCACTGTTGCAAATCATGATGATGATGAAAAATATCTACTACTAAGTTTCTCAACTCCAAGCTTCCCTTCAAACAACAAAGATCTAAAATTTTCCCGACATATCATCCCAACTCCATATATCGGGAGATACTGAATAAATATATGACTTTATTCGTCTAAACTCACTCGAGAATCCAGGGCCCGTTCCATGGATCCCAACGAGGAGCTCCCTCTACATATGGCCACACTCCCGGTGAGCATGAACCTCCCTTTTCTCTCAAATCAGAGAGACTCTATGGGAACCTATTCGGTGACCTTTTCCTCTCCACGTAGTAGTTTTTCCTCCTCAAATTTCCCATGTGTGCTTCTCTCATTCTCGTTCACATGTTACCAGACTTTAGATTTGAGACTCCACTACATCGTAGTCGATATTGATCTTGGGATTCCACTTTCGTGATTCTCCCAAGCCATCTACCTACCTATCTACCTAACTTGATTGATACTCGTCACCATGATTTTCTAAAATATCTTTCTTGCTCCTTTCTCAGTCGCCAATCCACCATCATTATCTAACCCCAAACCACTCATTCAGATATCACGCAGTTAACTTTGGCATTTTTATGTATACATCCTCGCGAGTAAATCCATTATGTTAATCAAACACTCATTCTAAAAGTCCACCAGCCCATCAGCCAACCAGGAAGCAATTTCAAAATATCAGGAACTATATTCGAGGGATTTCCTCGCCTAACCCATGCACGCACGCCCTAAAAATTTCAAAACTCCATTCCTTTATTTATATCAAGGCCCTATTCCATCCTGCCCATTACTTATCACCCCCCAGTCCACAAATACAAAGCTCAGAAGCCAAATTGAGTTTCCAAAACTCTTGGACTAATCCGCACTCCCACTCCCCTCGAAACTCTTCTCCCATAAGCTCCTCAAGAGCGCCGCAACATTCTCCTCATCCAATCCACTACCACCATCCCGATCAGTATCACTACCCCTCTCCTCTCCATCATAACTTTGTCTTACTCCCTTCCTCGCATTTCCATTCCTTTCCTTCAAACTACTCGCTCGACTCACACTCGCACTCTTACTATACCCATGACCATTTCCAGACCCTGGGATATTCTTGCCCCCATGCCCAAGCTCTCCCATTTTCTCTAACCTCTTAATACCTCGTCCAACAGGATCTTGATGACGTCTTACAACCAGATATTCCAGACCCGTTCTCTCAAGCTGTACTTTGATCCTCGGATCTCCTTTTCCATCTCCGCCCATTAAGTATCCTCCATTACCCATTCCCATTCCCATCCCTAGACCCATTCCAGGTCCAAATCCCATACTGCTTGCGCCACCATGATTACCCATTCCCATACCACCATTCAATAATGACAATGCACCTAGGCCCTCTCTCTGGGGTTCAATATTCGACGATGCTCTTTGAAGCCAAAGTTTCTGTTGCGTGCGCGAATTATACGCATTAGGCGGTCCTGAAACACCACTTGTAGAACTCTTTCGACTTCGAGGCAATAGAGCCGATTCCTCTTCCTCATCAACATTATGTTTTGTCAAATTTCCCATCGACTTCGCTCTTGCCATTTCTCCAATCCCGCCATGCGTTTTTTCCAATGCACTGCCATTTATAGCGCCCGTCCTAGACTCTCCTCCATGATCCGGCGGAGGAAACTTCGGACTGTTTTCCCCCGGTGTCCCAGCATCTCCTACGAATCTCGATATCAACTCCTGATTTCCACTCGCGGTACTAGCACCCATACTCTTTACCATGCCCGTCGATCGATCCATGCTACCAGAGTGTGCATGCGCCATTTTTGGCGTTGGTTTCGCAGTCGCCATGCTCATTTTTGTCTCCGAAGCCAAATGAGATGGTGTTCTCTGAAGTAGTTTCTCTGTAATCAATTTTGCGTCTGCGGTTGAATAACTATTTCTATTCGCTTTCGTGTTTGTATCTGTCTTCAAACTACCATTCCCATCAATGTGATCAATTGAGCCCTTTGCACAATCCCTCACAGAATCCGGACCGTTAGTCCTTTTGGCTTTTGGCGATGAAAGAGGAGATTGATGTCGAGAATTAGCTGCGGAATTGGCGGCGGATGGTTTGGCAGACGTATTTGCACTGCGACTCAAAGCCGGACTTGCGGTCGAACTTGCTTCTTCCCAGCCTTCTTCGTTGTCGTCTTCGACTTCCGTTTTTCCCGGCGTATCTATACCCAATTCAAAATGTACACTATTCGGTCTCTTTTTACCCTGCTGCTCATCCGAGTTCTTAGATTTTCTCGATTGCCCCGTGGTATTCTGTACATCTGCCGAGCTACGATTACGTTTCAGGGCCGTCTGCGAAATATTTTTCTGCCGATTGAGATTCGTGCTCGAATTGTGTGGTTTATCCCACGGCGCTTGAAATTCCTTCAAACTATCGTTGCTCGTAGTATGGCTGTGATGATGATTGTGGTTATTCGTGCTCGATGTACGAGATAATTTATGCAGCGCCTTATTACTGCTCACACGTCCGTATTTGCCGTGACCAACTACGTGTTTGCGCTCGCCTTTGGCTTTGGGTTCTTTATGCTGTGTAGCAGTTGTACCTGAAGCTGGAGGTGTACCCGCCGGACTATCGCTTTGGTGGCTGGTGACCGAGGACGTGGATCGGTGATGGGCCGCCAGATTGGGCCGTAATTGCGATTGGGATTGCGATTGGGGGGCGTCTTCTGAAGGAGCATGAGGGGGCATTTTAATTGTCGTTTGCTTTAGTGTAGATGTAATGTATGTGATTGATGCAGGGCTGAAAATCGTGAGAGGTGATTGTGTACTTTTTTATGGATTGAGATGCAGGACGTCTGGAGGTTGATGTGTTGGTGCGAGCCGATTGCTAGACTGGTGGACTACTCCATAGAAAGCCAAAGTTGCGTAGTTCTAGATCATGTTCTGTGGGGTGCAGTTCTTTATTCACTTCTACTTGAGAATATATGTGTAGGTACATTTTTGTAATTTGGTGATTGGGTGTATCAATTGTTTGTTACACCGTGAAGTCGTATCCAAATATTCATGAAGCAATTATTAATCTGACATTGATGCTAGCTACGACACTATTGTATTAACCTTATGTAGCCTTATTCAAGAGGCTGAATGAAGGAAGGTAAAAGGGGTAAATGATACCCCATTGCTGCTCTATATACATCTTCAATTATCGTATAGTATTTAGCCAAATTCCAAATACTACGCAAAAGTTTTGATCATTCCTAGATATACATTATTATCATCATTTTCCAATGAGGATTTGGATATTAGAAATCATGACAATTGGAAACTCTCAGATTGGTTTTAACTTAAATGGGCCTGAAACATTTCAACAACCACTCACATACATTTTATTGCTCATCAAATATAATAGTAAATTTTGTTCATTCAGTTACTCAATCTTGATGCTTGATGATACATCCGATACATCCCATTAATAAAGAACGCCAGCATATGTTTGCTTAAATCAAAAATCAAAACACCTTATTATATACAGTCCTTAGACCTTAACAGCTGGTCCTGCTGCAATGACATCCTCAGTAGCTTCCGACTGGTATTTCTTAAAGTTCTCAACGAAGAGACCACCAAGTTTGGTGACCTCGGCTTTGAAACTATCATCTCCTTGACTCCATGCATTTCTTGGGTTCAACAATTCCGATGGAACGTTGGTGCAAGTCTTTGGTACTTGGAGGTTGAAGGTGTCGTAATTTTCATACTCAACGTTTGCAAGCTCACCAGAGTGAATTGCGTCAAGAATAGCACGAGTGTATTTCAATCTAGTTCATATTAGCATGTATTATTCCGGAAGATTTTAATTGTACTTACGGGCAACGCTTGCCACCAGTGGTAGCACCAGCTCCAACCCATCCAGTGTTCAACAACCAAGCATTAGCCTTGTGGTGCTCAATCTTCTCAGCCAACATCTTAGCATAACGCATTGGGTGTAAAGCCAAGAAAGGTTGAGCGAAGCAAGATGAGAAGGTAGCCTGTGGCTCTGTGACACCATCTTCGGTACCGGCCATCTTTGAGGTGTAACCGGAGATGAAGTGGAACATGGTCTGGGCGGAGTTAAGCTTGGAAATGGGTGGAAGGACACCACGAGCATCACATGTAAGAAGAATGATGTTGCTTGGGTGGTTTGTCGATAGACAAGGAATCTTGGCGTTAGAAATGTACTCAATTGGGTATGCGCAACGGGTGTTCTCAGTCAAGGTTGAATCGTCATAATCAACAAGACGAGTATCTGGGTCAAAGACAACGTTCTCAAGAACAGAGCCAAATTGAATAGCACCGAAAATATCAGGTTCCTTCTCTGCTGAAAGACCGATGCACTTGGCGTAGCACTGCAGATTATTAGCTTGGTCCAATGTAATACAGAGGCTGAAACACTTACACCACCCTCAATGTTGAAGACACCACGGTCACTCCAGCAGTGCTCATCGTCACCAATCAAGGCACGATTGGGGTCTGCTGAAAGTGTTGTTTTACCGGTACCCGAAAGACCAAAGAAGACAGTGACGTCTCCGTCTTTACCCTCGTTGGCTGACGAGTGAAGAGTGAGAACGTTATGCTTAACAGGCATCTCATAGAAGAGAACTGTGAAAACACCCTTCTTCATCTCTCCGGCATACTCGGTACCCAGGATAACCATCTCCTTCGCTGCGAAGTTAATAGCAACTGAAGTACCTGAAGTCATACCCTCGGTATATCTGTTAGCAGGGAAAGATCCTGCGTTGTAAATAGTATAATCTGGGTGGAAATGTTCGAGATCTTTGCGATCAGGTCTAATGAGCATATTACGCATGAAGAGAGCGTGATAGGCACGAGCGCATACGACTCGAACCTTGATTCTGTATTTCTCATCCCATCCTGCGAAACCATCGACGACATAAATACGATTTCTCGTATTCAAATAATCAATTGCACGTTCACGGTTGATTCTCCATACCTGTTATTGACATTAGCTTGTTAAATTTTAAATATTTCAATATTCAAAGATAAAGCTCGCACGCGACATGAAAAAGGGGAACGTGATAGCTAATAACTAATAGCAGCAAGATCGGGATAATATCGGTTTATATGCACCCCGCATTTTCGCTTGGGGATGGAAGGAAAAAGATAAAGCCGAGGATACCCAAAAGCTTATGACGTAGAGATGTGCGGGGAAATCTCTTTAGAAAGATTGTTTGTGTTTCATATGAAGGAAAGGGGAATTGATAAGTTGTACATATGAAGATGTGCTCGAAATTATTGAGATGAAATTGCTGTTTTCGAAATCCGTAGAGCCAACGTAAATATTCTCGACTGAAAACGTATTGTATGGATTTCCAAAAATAAATAGAAAAACAAGACACAAGAAACAAACGTAATGAGAGAGAGGTTCTTCTTACATCAGGTGTCATTGGCTTGTTGACTGGCCCCCACCAAATCTCATTTTCAGATGATGGTTCTTTGACAATTCTCTTGTCTAAAGGCGAGCGACCTGTCTTAGCTCCTGAGTATGCAGTAAGGGCACCGGTAGATGTGATGGCAGAACCAGTTTCGTATACAAGGGCATCTTCATAAAGAGCAGCGACACTTGGATTAGGAACCTTGAAAAGAATAGAAATTAGCAACTGGCAGATTCAAAGAGGGGGTGAAATACATACAATAGCTACACGATCATAATCGATGTGTGCGTTCTCGTGAAGTTCCTCCTCAAGCTCGGTGTGCTCAACTTGTGGTTGTACACCGCTTGGGTGAAGTGCTATAAAGAATAATGTTAGCAAATTGAATTTGCATGAAAACTATAGCGTAGCGTGTTCGTAGAGTTGGGAGTTGAAAGGCTGTGGATGAATTGCTAAAGTCGAAGGTATATCGATATCCAATTTGACTTGAACATCAGATGCCAGGTCGAAAGCAGCAGGTCTGAAGCAGTTCTGAAGCAGTGGGAGTATGAAGAAGAGTATACTGACATGTGCGGTTAACACTTGGATTTGTAGAAACCATTTTGAGAGTGGAGAGTGATGAAGAATGATAGTTGTTTGTAGGTTGGTGTTGTGCAAGAAGATGAGAAGGGCCAACACTGTTTTTATCAGGATATGGAGATGCAGTTCTTTGAATGGGATCGAAAGCCTTCTTATTCAAATTTGAGGTCGACATCGTTCGGGTAGTGTATCTTTGATTATGCCGAGTTTGGATGAAGCTGTCGTAGTAGTGGAGTAGTGAAGACGGCGTATAACGAATTACGCTAATTTTATTGGCCGGAATGGGTGATGCCGGAAAGGAAATATTATTATTTCGGGCGCACCGGAAAACTACGGAATGTAAAGGTTTCAGTGTTGAACACGATAAAGTACGATGCGTAAAACTAGTTGGGACAATAAATAATTGAGGATTGACCCGCATATCCGAGGCAGAATGATATCAGATCCAAGCGGTGGTTATCAAATTAACGATAATCTGCGGTAGCTAGATACAAGAACAAAGCAGGATACGGTAGGACAGGACAGGGGGGTGAAGCAAACAAAACACAGATTTGGGGGGAAATGATTAAAAATTGGTGAATATCGTGGTTTCCATCTAAAAAGGAGATCTACACCTACAGTTACGATACCATCATAGCATTCATCATAGCATTCATCCGAAGTGGTAACATTGTACAACAAAACGGTTTTATGCTCGACTCGAATTCAGCCGCTGTTGCTCTTGAAACTGGATCGACTATTAGAATTATAGTTGCATTGCATTTATCAAATTAAATAAGCTTTCTGGGGAGAGGAAATGCGAGTAAGTTACCTTCTATTGTAATCAAGCCTTCCCTATCGAGTAGATAGATAATTGGATGCTTGGGAACTCTCAAGTAGTTATTTGCTCGCACGACCATCAATAAGATTTGTTACACTACAACAATTGAAATGCATCTATTCATAATAAACGCCAGTAGAAATGGACAATGCATTCTTACCATTTGGAGCGTAAATAATGTAGTATATCTTCTTCAATGGGTGACTCGGCTCACCAACCATAAAGAAGATGATTGTTATTTCTCATCTGTTACCCCAGTGCCCCCCTCTTTGGGCTTCGTGGTGTGGAGATACAACACCACGGTGGGAAAGCGTGGGATATCGATAACGTACTCCCTGTCGTCAAATTTTCCCATTTCCCATTCATAGGGGTAATCCCCACAACTTGACATTCACATGCTCCGAAGTTCCCCGCAAACTGATTCGGGTAGTCTAACTTTTACGTCTTCTCAGCCCCTTAAACTTCGGATCAACCCTTACACGTGCCTTGGTCGAGAACCAATCTTTGGCTTCGGGTAGCAAATCGGTACCTAATCGTATCTATTTTGAGGGTCCCATTGGTCCGTTGACTAATTTGAGGCTTATTATTATTTTATTAAGTCTAAGAGTCTATGCGCCCAAAAGATTCATGATATTTAGCGGGGCATTGAAGTCATTAATAGACGCTTAATTACTTAATTTGGATTAAACGAAAACAGAAATCTGGAGAAAGAACAGGACGAGGACGAGGACGAAAACAGTCGCTGTTCTAAGACAACCATTTCTATGGGTCTTGTCTTACCGTGTTTGATGGAAAAATTCTTACCCGAAGCTTTTCACGTGGCTTTTCCGGTAGCGTCTAGATATCTTTTCTCCAAAAAGGAAACCCTTGCCCTCCTCTAACAACATAGACAACAATGCCATGTAATTAATACGAAAAAGCGGCGGAGCTAATTGCCTTATCATCATCACAAGGCCCTAAATCTTTTCCATCACGAAACCTCCAAAAGACCTATCTCTTGCAACAACTGTTGCAATATCTAAAATCACTCAAGCAAGCAGCCGTTTGTAAAAAGAAATGGCTCATATTGCAATACCGTTACTATCTAGTATCTGATTGGACGTTGTGGTATGAGGGAATTAGTCAGGTCTCTATGCTTCAAGCGATAAACTTCCTATAAGGATTATCGCGAAATCTAGAAGCAAGTGCTTTATAGTTTCGATATGCCGTACAAGTGCGGTTCGGACCTTGGCAGGGTCACAACGTGTGTTCTAGTGTACAGTCTCTTATCAACGACTGATTTTATAGTTGGAGCTGAGAACGAGTTCGTTGATCAGTTGTTTTCTACCTTCTCTATATTGATATCCTTATTTCAAAAATGGGATAAACCGGCGTCACATGCTGTAGATCAAGCCATTGTGCTATCGCCTTCTTATTCTGGCTGCTTCATAGATTGAAGCTTGAGGCTATGGATAAATTCTACATCATATTCTCCGGTGCCAAGATCCACCTTGATGATTAATTACCAATAAGCAATGTCGACATAGAGAACAGTCAAATGGATGTCTCGCAATCTCGAAAGATACCAAACCCCCGAAGAATTTTTGAATTTGATCCGACGTACATCGATAAGCTGGGCGATTTGCATGATTTTACGAAAATAAGCCGGAAGCATTACCAATTTATTATCCTTCTCAAGCATGTCGTTTTACTCGACATCTGGGACAAAAAGAGCGATCTAGAAGAACCTGAAGATTGGTAACGACTGCTAGGGAATGCTTCTATATCTTAGCAGGGCTGACATCTTGGCGGTCCCGGCGAAAGACGTGTGATCAAAGATTGTGGGTCTACCCCTTGACAAGAAAGCCAAGACAAACTCGCGGGGTTGCTAGTCTCGCTAGTCCACTATTCATATCCCCAGACCGCACACATATCGTGTTGTTATGACTTAGAGATTAGTCACGCCATCGTTCTCGATTGTCTTCTTCGCCATCTTGGGTTGCTGTTTCAGCTCAAGGCAATTTCTTCCCTTGAGTCCAGCTCCTATGACTCGATTCGAAAAGGTCTAAAAGAATTGCAAGCGACAACGTCAACACAAGCTTGAGATACGGTTCTCAACTTGCAACTCAAACTTGAGTCACCGGACCTCAGATTTCCAGTGCCTAGATTGAAGGAATCCTCGTCAGCTTACGAACTGTCATTTGACTTTCATAATTCCAGATGCAGTGGATATGAAATGCTCTGCATCGATGACGAGGTGGTTGCCTCTTGGCATTACTAAGTTTAATCAAGCATTACATTTTGAGTTCACCTTGTCTGAATACGAGCTCCATTTTCAGATTCTCATTATCAAGATTAACTTTCATTCTCACTTTGCTTTTGCAAGTCATTGATGATCACCCTACCGTCAATCTTCTTATCGATATACGGACTTCAACATGACGGTATGTGGTTTACCTTTTTTAAATACCAAACCTTCGAGGACATACATTGCCATCCGTTGCGCGACAGCGAGGGGCAGTTTGTAGAAAATATCACTACCGTCTCACCGCCCCGCCGCCTTACAGACATATACAAAAACAACGCGACAACTTTAAATCCTAACATGTTGCTGCATCCAGTTGCCTCAACGGTAAAGCGTTGAGCTGCGGCACAAGACCCTCATGTTGGCAGAAAGGCCCCGCCTTTTAAATTCTCTAACGTTAAAGCTTTCACCTTGCGATTGAATTTTTGGACTTTTTAATCTTCTTCTATCTATGAATATAGAGTCTTTTTGGGTGTTGTTGGCAGATCTGAGGGGTCTCGGCTAAGGTTTGAGAGTGGATGCGTAGTGAATCGTGTCATGGGATAGGTGTAGATAATTGGTAGGTGATGTGCAGCCGCGACTTTTTCTTGGAAGTGAATTTACGACCTCGCTATTGTAGGATATGGTGAGAGAGTCAATGTGATGACACTGGGGAATCATTGATGAATAGGTACGCACCCATTTCAATGTAAATTTATCTATGATGAACACAGCGATCAATGGAGGAGTACATTACAAGGAGAGCAATGATCGATAGGTAAGCTATACGACGAGTGCTAGAAGCTCAAAAGGGGTATTTTTGCTGCCAGAGGTGGGAAACAATATTGATGTTCATAAAGACAAGAAAAAAGAATAGGTATTAAGATTAGTGTCTACATAAATACGACTACTAGTGTACCAATTTTTCGTTCCTTCTCTACATTTCATACACACATTTAGAAGATATTTCATCAATTACATAGTATGCTTATAGCCCCAAATACACATACATGGCATCATGTCACCATGTCATATGTAAGAATACCTTCGAATTGGAAGAATATAGAAAATTACATGTAATTACTTCAATGCCAACAAGCCGTTTCATAATCCATTAACGTTCTGCTGCATCCCCATCTCATCTATGAATTTCGATCCCTTCTCATTGGATCATTCGACCATTCATTTATCCATGTATACACAAAATCGATATCATATACTCTTCTCCCCTCAGAGCCAGGCTCTCCCTCTCTCATCCTGCATTCGGACACTTGTTTGCTTTATTTCGATATTTGTATACATCTTCCAGCTCGTAGAATATAAAATAGCAATACGATGAGATAGATAATACGTGGTAAATGGTAAATATTAATGATAAAATGGACAAGAAGAGTTCATGTGATGGATGGTAACATACATCATCTATAATAGAGCAGTGGATTTACACTTCGAAGAGTCCACTGCTTTACTCGGCCCCTCAATTGTAGATTCGCTTACTCATCTACTCACTCCCTCACTCATTCCCTTCCTCCCTCTTCTCCTCTTCTCATCTTTACTCTTGGTTATTTCTAAAACATCACTTTATCTTTCTTTTTCTATTACCCAAGATTTATCCATCCATCTCTTTCTGTCACACACATTTCCATATCCCCACTACATATATCCAGCATCCACTATACCGATCAACCTCAATACCTCCAATCATATTCATGTTTATCTTACTCATACTCATCTTCCCCATCGTTATTACCACCAACCCCTTCTATTAGGAACATTAAATATATTTCAATATCTAATTCGATTTGAAATATCAATAAAACTAGAATATTTAAGCTAATTTAAATTTTGATTTAATCTAGGATATTAATAAAATTAAAATATTTAAGCTGATTTAGAACACTCAAAGAATTTCGATATCTAATCCAGTTTAAAATATTTAGAGTATTTGAATGTCTCATTTGATTTAGAATATTGAAGAATTCGTAGAATTATACTGAGTACTGAGGTGTTGGTGTTTGAGTATCTGAGATGTCGAAACATCATGTCACTCATTTCCACATAAAATCATCTACATCGCTTTTTCTGACCATTCATCTACAATCTCCTTAGTCAAATCCGTATCATTTGTTGTATACATAAGCTCCTCCATTGAAGAATCAGAATGTGCCAGACACTCCTCACTTCGAACCAAACCTAATCAGCTTGGCACCAAATCCATCACTTGATTGCTTCCTCGGTTAATCCCAGAATGAAGATCTCCTTTCCATTCATTATCCATGCCATTAGAAATATCAATAATATCAGTTCTACCGATAGCTTCATCAGCAGCTTCATCAACTCCGTTATTTATCCCATCAGCAGCACCAACTCCATCAGCAGTACCAGTGGTACCAGCAGTATCAACTCCATCAGAAGCATCATGAATCCCAGGCGTTGTAGATACCACATTTTGTCCCGGTAATATCAACTTGGCTTCGTAAACTCGTTTCGATCGAGCTGCACCTCCCGCAGTCCGCACAGAATGTTTCACTGGTTGTTGTAAAACTTCTGTGATTGCCACAGACGATCTAACATATTACATATCCGTATACTCTCAGATTTTAATCTCGGCATACCTACGATTCTACCACCTTCATTCCCTCAGCAGTATTCTCAAAAAAAATCCTTCTTGATCTTGCAGCATCTGCTTTCGACGTTCCGACAAAGGAACTTGAGCTGATACATGCTTCATAATTAGAAAAAGAGTTGATGTATTTCGAAAATAGAAAAAAAACGGGTTAAATAATTGATATATCAGTTTCAACAAAGAATGATTGAATACAATAAAAGAAGATCCGCTACATAGGAATGATTAAATGTGATTATTGAATCGGATTGAAGATTTCTTGATGAGGATATGGCTTGTTAAAAGAATCAAGACTAATGATCCTCACTAGATTACGAATAGTTGGAAATATTAGAAGAAGGGAAGAAGAAGAGAAATAGAAAGGGAGATACAAGGGAAGTTGAAGTAGCCACTGATTCCATCTTGTGGTATAACGATAAGGAAGGGGCGTTATATATATCGTTGCAGAAGACACCCTTTGATACAGAAATACCAACATTTACCTCTCCAAGATCCGCCTTTACTCATTCCACTCATTTGTATTTTACTATTTGATAGAGTGTTGAGACCACATCTGGTTTAGATATAGAAAAATGATATACTTCAACAGTGATCCAGTAATCAATATATTTGTATACCCATCATTCATCTATAAATCAAAATCCATCACCAGAACAATATTCTCCAACAAATAAACAAATAAATCTACAATAGGAGACTTCACTTCACAACTCATCCATCTCCCGACTTGAGACCTGATGCTCATTTATTCGACCACACACTAAAATTAAGTCTATCATGCACAGTATATACCTACTAGGTAGCTATGAAGAGAAAGAAAGAAAGAAAGAAAGAAAGAGAAATGAACAATACACGAATTGAAAATCTTAACACACCACGAATATAAGGAGACCCGAGAGGCCCGCATATATTCTATACAAACTCATATAACAAATGATAAAGATTCGGCAGAGGAGATTATAAATGGATGGCTAGAGAAAGTAATACCGATGACTTTATATAGAAAGAGGTAGTAAGATGCTAGTGATAAACTGTTATCAAATATCCTATTGGAATATGGAGTCAAAAGTTTATATCTTAATTTCATCAACTATCCAAGACACCGGAAAGTTTATAAGGGAATGGCTGCTGGTGTTGTGGGATTGAGAGGCTTCATTTCTCGACATCTCAATATTTCGATATCTCAGATACTCAAGCACAGTACAGCACAACCCTAAGAATTAAAACAAACACTCAACAACTGCTAAATTCTCACTCTCAACTACCTACTCGCTGTCGGTCCGCCTGCCTACTAGCTAGGTAACCAGTCCAGTGAACACGCTAAAATTCCACCATTCCATCACCTTCACATCCACATTCACCTTCACACCCTAATCAACGACGCCTTACTCTACGCATCTCGAAAACCTCGAAAACATCACATGAGAAAGAAAAATGAGTAGAGAGGCCCATGTATACCCGCCAAATCAAAATGTTTGCACTTCAATCAAACTCCTAAGCCCTGCATCAATATCCATTGAAAATAGTATCCATAACCAGACCATATGAACACCCGTGAAAATATGCGTGAAATGCGTATGCCTTTATAAAATATCCATCCATCCATCCATTATCTAGGACCGACTAAACTGTCCGCGAACGATTCAGGTGTACTTTAAATTTCCTCCATTGTACCCGCTGCCTCTTCATTATCGTCGTCGTCGTCGAAACTAGCTACCGAGGACATGGTATCGTCATCTGATTCGTCGGCGCCCGCATCGTCTGCTGCGTCTTTACTTGCGTATTTCGTTACATATTCTACATTTCATCAGTTCCTCTCCCATCCACTTGCAAAATCCTTCCCTATAATCCCCGGAAATACACACCTTTGACCTTTACATCATACGCTTTCGAATCCCTCATAAGTAGTGCGGCGGCCTCTCCATTCAGTGGATCCGTCGGGTTTGGATATCGAAGTAATTGCGGGAGGAATACTTCGAAGATATTGATCATATCGAACATTGGCGACCAAGTTTGATTTATCACATCGAGACATACGGAACCGGATCTATGGAAATAGTCTCAGTAAGTAATCTGTTCCACCGTGTAGGCGGTGGGGAAAGGGCCTACAACTCATCGATATTAGGGTGAAAGATGCGGTTCACGAAACCGATGCTGGGGGATTTGTAGGGATATTGATCTGGGAGTTCGACGTGGATTTTCCAGAGTCCACCTTCGAATGGTGCTGTGGGAGTAGCGGTTAGTTTATGTGTTTGAGAGGAGGGAGTGTCCGAGGAGAGGAGAGGGGAGGGGAGGGGAGGGGAACTCACTCTCTGCTGGTCCCTTGAAGCGGACGTAGAACTCTTGCCTATTATCGTCATTACATGAGCAGTTGGTTCCAAAGTTCTCCTTAACATATTACATACACTAGATAAAAGGTTAGAGTTTCTGCAGACTGTATGGGGTTGTCTCCAACTCACTATTGTCATTCACAAGAGTCACCTCATAATCCGACATCAACCTATACTCCTGGTAAGCACTGAAGCATAAATCAATCGGACTGGCTGTGAAAAGGTGTCGCATACATCCTATAATCACGCTGTTAGCTAGAGATCCTCAACAAAAAAAATAAGTTCTCAAATCATAAATACTGACTTCATGACCTATAGATCCAAAACCAGACGTTAGTCTTTCAACACATCCAAATAATGACTATGGGATACAACTTACATCAGTCTCAATCCTCCGTCTAGGACTAGACATTTTGACGTTTGAGTTTATGAGATATAAATCTGGAGTAAGCAAGTATTCGATTTCAGAATTTGGTAATTTGTAGATCTAGAAAAATGGCGAAATGGTGAAATAATGAGTTTATATGAGGAGAGAATTGATCATGGAGTTTGTTGTAGTAGCTGCTAGACAGTGGACCGTATAGTCCTTATCTGAGCGATAAAGCGGTAACAATCGGTAGTTGCCGATTCATGCGCCCGCTTTGGTCTCGTGAGATGGTTTGAATGGTAGGTAGGTATGTAATCTGTGTAATGATAATAACTTAATAATACTTGCTCACTGGGTTCTGGGTCTGTCTTTGTCCGGATATGGATCGTGTATCAAGAAATATGAAGGCGAGGGGTAAACACATCATCATGTACTTTTCAATTCAAAGAAATGACAACCCGACCCATCTCAACCTGTATGATTCACAAGAACGCCTCAATCTGTGATTGAACGATGGAAGATAATTCTCAGGTACACCACAGTACGTTGCATGATCTGGATGCTGCTTTAGATATCTTAGAGTAGGACTATATTGAACGGTGTTACACTGGAAAGGAGGGGAAAGAAAACGCTTTCAATAGCAAGGATGTGATTACACAGAAGTAGATGGGTTTATCCTCATGGGATTACTATCTTCGAGCCATACCACCCTACCTATGTATGAATGAATAACAACTCAGGTCCCCAAAGAATCAATAGTAGCTCATCTCATGCCATCCATCATCACCCTTTTCTCCCGCCCAGACTACCGCCTCGGTTCCCCTTACATAATCTAGCCCCATCCCTCGGCCCAAAGAACCACCCCAAGCGACAAAATGAACCGCAAATAATGAAATAATCTCACTTTACGCTCCAGTATGGAAACCACAGCGCAATAATCATCACGACCTCAACAAAAAGTTTGTTATGGGCCTTTGCAATTTTAACAATGGCTCACCATCATCCATCTTCAAAGTTTTCTAATTATCAATTTCGATCCGAAACAATTTCTTTCCATCAATTCCAACCATGTCTTCATCATTTCCCATCATGAAGATGAGCACGCGCACACTATTGAAGCAATATTCACGACCAGCAACTTTTGCTGTGAGACCATTTCTTGCACAATGTCAAACTAGAAAAAGTTCGCATAGTCCTATGGGCTCGCCGAGTGCGAGGAAGAAGGTCACCATGACTACATTGAGGTCCATGTATAGGAAAGGAGAACCTATCGCTGTAATGACGGCTCATGATTTCCCAAGTGGTCATGTCGCCGATGTCGCGGGTATGGATATAGTTTTAGTGGGAGATAGTTTGGCTATGGTAGCCTTGGGAATGGAGGATACTAGTGAGGTTATCATGGAAGAGATGTTGATGCATTGTCGTTCTGTATCGCGTGCTGCAAAAGCTGCTTTCACTGTATGTACATTCCCGTATTTCCTCAATTCATGCACCACCTCCTTTACTAACGAACCAAATCATCAGGTTGGAGATCTTCCTATGGGTTCATATGAAATATCCCCCGAACAAGCTCTCGAATCCGCTTTTCGATTTGTGAAGGAAGGTCGAATGCAAGGCATTAAATTAGAAGGAGGTGCAGAAATGGCTCCCACCATCAAGAAACTCACGACCGCAGGCATTCCAGTTTTAGGTCATATAGGCCTTACACCCCAACGACAAAATTCTCTCGGTGGCTTCCGCGTGCAAGGTAAAACTTGTGCCGGTGCACTGAAAGTTCTCGAAGATGCGCTCGCCGTCCAAGAAGCCGGTGCTTTCGCAATGGTCGTTGAAGCTGTTCCCCAAGAAGTTGCAAAACTCATAACTGAGAAGCTATCTATCCCTACAATCGGCATTGGCGCAGGAAATGGTTGCTCGGGACAAGTTTTGGTGCAAGTTGACATGACTGGCAATTTCCCACCCGGTCGATTCCTCCCAAAATTTGTAAAGAAATATGGTGATGTTTGGAGCGAAAGCTTAAAAGCCATTACGGAATACCGCGAAGAAACGAAGTCCCGAGCCTACCCGGCCCCAGAGCATACATATCCGATTCCAGAGAAGGAGCTCGAGGAATTTCGAAGTGTGATTAGCAAAATGGATTGAGGTGTTATGGATAAATTATTGATGTTGTTAGATCGCAGGCGTATTTGTCCAGCTTTTAGATTCCCAATATTTGCTTAGCTTTTAGATGCCCGATAGCAATATAATTTTTTGGTATACCAACCCAAATCTAGTTTAGAAAGCAATTGAATACCCCATGTTGAATGTTTCGTTTGGATGTTTGAATGACTGACTACCGAGTATTGCATGGTTCGTTCGATCATCCAAATGCCGGCGTCATCGAATAGGTAACAATAAGCTGGTCCTTCGAATCCTTAAAACACTATTCCAAAAATTAGCATTGATCCATCCCAAACCCTCATCCCACATCCCCACAACCAACCCCATAAACCACTCACCCTATGCAAATTCCCCACCACCTCATCCAACGCCGGCGCAAAACAACTATTAACATACAAAAACACACTTTCCCTCTCTCCTCCTCCCCCAGCATTCCGATCCAACTTCAACACCCTCCTCAAATACGCCACCACCGTCTCAAACCTCTGCGTCGAACTAATCTTCGACACCGGTCTCTGCAACGCGGGCGCCGACCCAATTGGTTGAAACCGCACTGTGATTTTCGGAGTGGGAAATACAAATGCAGACTCGAGCGCGGTGCTAGAATCGCGCGGGAGATTGGTGAGCAGCAGGGAGGAGGTCATAGTTAGGGGGAGAGTGGGGGAGGAGGGAGGGAGATCGGGGATGGCTGAGGAGTGGGTGCGTGGGTGTGTAGGGAGGGAGGTGGTGGGGGTTGTGGGGGTGGGAGTGC